>MU764972.1:267-43459 GCA_026770625.1 Nicotiana glauca
AATGGACTTGAATCCAATTCAATATTGAGTCTTAGAATATTGGTTTTATTAGCATGTCTAACTTCAAACATCAATGTTAATCACAACAAACCAACATTAAATCCAAATGTAGGTATACTTAATTTGTATGTAAATTGATAATCAAACATATCATTCTAGCCATTTCGACAGTTATTTCACTCGTCATTAATTAAGGACTGCATTCATGAGCTAAACCTGGTGATAAGCAAATAAAAAGTCGATTAACGCTAACAAATGCCATTGATCTTAACAGGTATATAGACTGCTTCCAGTTTCCATTTCCATACTGTTTATAACAACTCTTGCCTTGAATCAATTAAATAGGAAACTGAACCTTAAACTTAATTACAACAAGCTTCAGTTATACTAAATGCAAAACTTATATAAGCCTGAGGAAAAAAATTAAAGCAGCTTAGTAGTCTATAGCACCAACAGTGTTAGTTACAAAGTCGATGCTAATATATACTAGCTCAAATGCAATTCATGGCTATGCATCACAAGTAGCAACAAACACATATGCAGCTTCATATGGAAGCACATTGTCGCATTTTTGCAGGGATTATAGAATCTGAACTGATGCACATCAAAGCACTAGTGAAGCAATATATGTATGTATTCAGGATTTTTTTTTAATTCAGAGTTGACATACATTATAATGTGCAATTAGTTCTACACTGATTAACACCAAGGTCTATAGTAAAGGCCAGTTATTGCAACCTCAAAACAATCCAAATCTAAACAATTACCATCACTAATCAGAATTTACATGGCTTTCAACTTAAAATTACATCAGAACCTATTTAAAATAACAGAGGGAGGATTTTACTATATATGTCAAGTTGTGAAAACTTCAGCAAGGTTCAAATATACCTGGAATTGAAAATTGCAAAAGAAGGAAGATGAGTATCACAGTACTAATAGCAGCAACAGCAATCAACACTGAATTTTCTCTTAAACTTGAAATCCCTTATGCAACGAATGGAACAGTATATTTTTTTTTTTGCCGATTTCTGCAGGTTCTTCTTTTTCTGTTTTTTGAAGTGTATTAATTCTAAGTTTGAATAACAGGAGTGATTTTTCAGAACCTTCTCCCTTTTTTTCAAGGCATTTGCATGCCATTTATAGGCAACCCCGGAGGGCTCCTCAGAGTTTTAATTTTCTTTTTAGTCCTTTTGTTAAAATTTTAATTTGGTCCCTTAACTTATGACTTGTTATTCACGTAAGTTCAGTATTTTTACTGAGTATCACAATATAGTCTATTCTAGAAGGATCTCTTCCTATTCTAATTCCTCTAATACCCCTCCCCTGCTTTTGAAATTACCACAGCGTGACAACAATACCCTTTCCCATGCCCAAATTGCCCTTATAATGTTCTGAATATTACACAGCAAGCATTATTGATTCTCCCTCTATACCGAGTTTAAACAATTCTCTACACTTCAGCTATAACCAAACGATCAAAGTCTAAGCAACCCTTTAACTATTTGTGAAGGCTAAAGCTACTGAATGAACTAAGCTAATTATAACTACTGGTTTAAGATTTTACTAACTCTAAAGAAAAGAGATGAAGCAGAAGAAAAGAATATAACTAAGAACAGAAAATTTGTATAAATTAACATGAGGTTCTTACCGCTTTTCGCATGGCCTTGAATTACTGTTTTTTTGGTAAAATTCTTCGAAATTCTTGATAGAATCCTTTGAGATTCTTGACACGTAACATACTGAACCATGTGTTTTCCAAAGGAACGCACATGGTTAAGTATGTTGCGGTCAAGAATCAGGAGGATTAAAATGATCTTCAGTAAGCAGAAAGTTTTGAATCCATATTTGAGTGGTTCTGGCTATATTCGAGCCAAGAAACCACTATATTAAGGTAGAGGAGGTCGAGGCGATGCTATGGTGTGAAAATAGATTAATTTGGCATATTTAGTGTTCGCCGGAGTAAGGTTCCGGCGACACAAAATACTATATTCGAGGGCTTAGGGAATGATTTGAAGAAAAAGACTGATGGGAGTGGAGAGAGGATGGTGAGGGCTATTTATGGTGTTATTTTGGTGAGCATCGGCGTTAATGGCGACTCCCGCCGGCGAGACAGTCCGGCGAGAGCTTGTACGAGGAAGAAGCTGACTCTGTCTCTAATGTCTTCAGAGACGATATATACATGTATCAAGTCTCTTCAGTTCCCAGCCGTTGGATCATATGAATTAGACGGTCGAGATTTAATGCAATCCAACGACGTCGTTTTGTTTAAGTCACGCTTAGTCTCGTCCGTTTGATCAAGCGAGACGGACGGCTGAGATCACTCAACTTAAACGACGTCATTTTTTATATAAAAGCACCGCTTCATCTGATCCGTTGATTAGCTGAATCAACGGCCCAGATTGTTTAAAGCCTAAACGGCGTCGTTTGGTTGTAAGACTGGGTTGGGCGAACTGTATCACACTTTGGGCCTGGTCCGTTATTTGCATTACATGCATCTCTTAACATTTGGCCCAAGTTTTATATTGTATTTGTATTTTAGTATTTTGCTTTGTTTTTGTATCTTTCAATTTTGTATTTATTTTATTATTTATTATATATTTTTTCTGATGTATTTTATTATTTATATTTATTTTATTATTATTATTTTATATTTATTTTCCAAATTTCCTAGTATTTGTTCTATAATTTTTTAATGGCATTTTCCTAATTAATTTCCTTTTTATCTTCATTCATCCAATTAACCAACACTGGTATTTCACACGAGTCACAAATATTGTAACCAAAAGTTATTTATTTTGATCTTGGAATTCTTTCACTTGGGGTAAAAATCGCGTGCTCACATTCGCGCCACTTCATCAAATTGCTCCTCTACATGAGCTGGTGGTGGAATTTGTAGTGGATTGTTATCATCTTCTAATTGGTGCTCCATTCTATTACAAGTTATGTTTTGAGACGATATTTGTCCTTTCCTGCACAATCGCAAAGTTTTTTCAATTTCAGGATCGTAATTGGCGAACTCTTTTGTAGAAGAGCGGGTCATAAACTATTTGAAATTAAAGTAAAATAACGTAAATTCCTAAAATAGTAATAGATACTTTTAAAAATGAATAATAAAAAGGAATAGTACGGTAATATTATAGTTAACTAAAATAGTATGTTGTAACTAACCATCAAAAGAAGTAATATAATACTAATTATATTATATAAAAAAATTTCAATAATAAATTAAGTATGTTGAAAGATTAAAGTACAATCAATTAAAAAAAGTGGAACGAAATATTATTTTATAAAAATGTAGTAAAAGTAAAGCAAAATACATAAATAGCCCCTTAAAGTTGTCCACAACGGTCAGTTGGACACCTCAACTGAAATCTTTTCCAACTAAACACTTCACGTCTTTAAAAACTTAACTTTATAAAAACCCGACCTCACCAGCCCCGTCGCGTGTGTTACACCTCCGATTAATTTTATAAGAATGAATTAAAAGCTGATATGTGGAAAATAATAACAAATATTAGAAACAAAAAACATTAAACATAACATAATGTTAAATCCTCATTGTTTGTTACGTCTATTCCCTTTCTCTCTCTGTCAATGTATTTCGCCATCTTCATCTCTTCCATTAAGCTTTGTTCAATCGCTATTATTGTTGCAAAATTAAAGTTGTCTCTCACTTACGACTGTATGATTAGTTCTTAAACTGTTCGAGTTTTAGTTTTGTTGAAGATTGATGACCTGAAGGAAGGACATTTTAGCGTTTTGGGAGTGGACTGATTTTTTGATGAAAAGGGGTTGTTGCTGTAAAGTTACTTTGATTATTGCATAAAGGTATGTATGTTTCACCTTTTTTACTATTTTAGCACAACTTGTTCTGGTATGGTGCTATTACATTAAGGTTTATTTTGGTTTTGAAAATCGGAAAATGTCAGGGAGTATTTACTGGGTTTCTTTTGTCATTTTTTGTACAGAGTCACATGGACGAATATATTGGTGTTGTTTTACATCATGGGGGATACTTTATTGATGACAGGTATGTGGGGGAGGGTGTAGTAATAGGGCATGTGGTCGACAAAGACCATTTCTCTTTGCCCGAGCTTGTGTCCTGCATAAAAGAGACCCCTGAAATACGCTACAACTCTGTTGGTGGGCTCTTTGTTCTATGTCCTAAAACTCAAAAATTCTTTCCAATTGAAAAAGACTCTCAACTACTAAATTTGATTAAAGATCTGAAGGATGGGGATCGCTTTGATGTCTATGTGAGTCATGCAATAGATAATTTAGAGGTTTGTGGATGAGGATGTACCTGTAAGATATTTACCTTCAATACAAGTTGGTGACAGTGACCAGGCAGCAGAAATTAGGGGTGGTGAGGGCATTGGTGTAAATGTTGATGAGGGTATTGGTGTAAATTGTAATGAGGGCAATGGAGTAACAACTGATGAGGGTAATGGAGGTAATAATGATGAGGGCATTGGAGTAAATTGTGAGGAGGGCAATGTAGTAAATACCGATGAGGGCAATGGAGTAAATGCTGATGAGGAAATTGAAGTAAATGCTGTCGAGGGCAGTAATGTAAATGCAGAATAACCTAGGTCTACAATATTAGAAGAGGATATAAATGTTGAAGAGAGTGCAGCTGCAGAACATGACAACCAGTTTAAGGAGACAAATCTTGAAGATGAAGATGCAGAGTTTGGTGAAGATGACCTTGAAGACATTCCTGATGAAGATTATAGTGAGATTGATGATGAATTAAAATTTGTGAGGGATGCTGCCAGGAAAGTAAGGAGAAACAAGTTGAAGAGCAAGATGAATGATGTTGCATCACAAAGTAAAAAGAAATAGAGGAAAAAACCTGTTTTTACAGAAGAGGTAATACTTGGTGAGGCTGGAATCGATAAGGGGTTTGAAGATATAGGAAAAAATAAGAAGGACAAATATGTTGGAAAGCTGGGTGGGGATGAAGAGTATTTGGACAGCTCATATGTTGGGAGTGTATACAGTGATGAAGAGTTAGACCCACTTACTGAAGAAGGTGTTGATCTTCCTCCTAGAAGAAGAAGCTACAAGATCAGGTATGACTTTGATGCTAAAAATCCTCTGTTTGAGTTAGGCATGATCTTTGATAATGCAACAGAGTTTAGAAAAGCTCATGCTGACTATGCTATTCAATATAAAGTGTCTATAAAGCTTAGACCTAATGAGAAAGATAGAGTAACAGCTAAGTGTAGACATGGAAAATGTAAGTGGCAGATATTTGCTAGTAAGGACAGGGATTCACATAACTTTACTGTGAAGACCTATATTCCTGTCCATAAATGCCCAACAAAGAATAAGAATTTGCACAACCAAGTACATTGCTAGAAAGCTGCAGGATAGAATCATCTCAAGTCCAAACACCACAGTTCATGAGTTGCAAGAGGTTCTAAGGGTTAAATAGGGTTTGTGTGTACGAAGATCACTTGTATATAGATCCAAGATGAAGGTGACTAGTCAATTTATGGGTGACTGGAACCTTGAGTTTTCTAGGTTGTTGGACTATGCTGACATGATTAAGTCCACCAATCCTGGAAGTTCCTGTTGGATGAGAACTGATACAGAAACAGAACCTGGGAAACATCTCTTTAAATACTTTTATGTATGCTTTGAGGCTATGATGAAGGGATGGATTGTAGGTTGTAGAAAAATAATTGGTTTTGATGGCTGCTTCATAAAGGGAGTCTGCAAAGGTGAATTGTTAGTTGCTGTTGGAAAAAATGAAAACAATTAGATGTATCCCATTGCTTGGGCTTTGTTAGATCAAGAGACTACACATTCATGGAGTTGGTTCATCAACTATCTCAAAACTAATTTAGAGTTGAGGAATGGTGAAGATTTAACAGTAATGTCGGATATGCACAAGGTACTGTAATCCATTTATTATGCTGTTTGTTTCTTACCATTACTATTCTTAATTCTGGACTATCATCTCACTAATATTCTATGCTTAGGGATTGTCATCTGTTGTTGCTGATTTGCTACCCTTGACTGAAAGAAGAATGTGTGCAAGACACATTTGGGCAAATTGACAGAAAACTTGGAGGGGGGAAGAAAGAAGGAAGCAGTTTTGGAGATGTGCTAAGGCTCCATTTCAGGTAAAGAAAATGTGAAGAAATTGGATGAATTAGGTAATGGTATTTGTGAAATTTTATTGTCCTATGATAAAGAATACTGGTGTAGGGCTTATTTCAATGAGAATGTTAGATGTGATACTGTAGAAAACAACATGTGTGAAACATTTAATTCCTGGATATTAAGTCCTAGGCATAAATCTGTCATCACCATGCATGAAGAAATTAGGCACAAAATGATGAGTAGGCAAGTAGATATGCTCAAGTTTGTTGAAACATGGGCTTTTGATATATCACCTATGGCAAGACTAGTTTTAGAGGAGAACAAGGAAATAGGAAGGAAGTTAAAAGTATAGTGGAATGCTGACACTGGATTTGAAGTGAATGAAGGCATGTATAGGCATACTGTTGATATACAAAAAAGAGAATGCAGCTGCAGGTTATGGTAGTTAAGAGGTATACCATGTCAACATGCAATATATGCCTTTTATAAGATTGGGAAGGAACCAGAAGAGTATGTTGAACACTGGTATAGGAAAGATACTTTCCTGGTTGCTTACCAATACTTTATTCAGCCAATTCCAAGCATACAAATGTGGCCTGATTCTACCAATCCATCAATTAAGCCTCATGAGGTAAAACTAATGCCTGGTAGGTCAAAAAAATGCAGAAGAAATGACAAGGATGAACCCAAGAAGTGGGGAAAACTTTCAAAGAAAGGTGCCAAGATGTCCTGTTCAATTTGCCATCAGGTTGGTCACAACAAATCAGTATGCAGTTTAAGGGTAAGTTTGATGACTTTCAATTCAATTTGTCTCCAATGTTTTCATTGTTTTCATTGTTGTATTGGTTAATAACTTAGCAATCATATATTAGGGACAAAGTAATACAAACCAAGCTGCAGGTACATCAACTACCACAACCCAAACTCCAAGGGCCTCATCTTCCTTGTGTGCTGAAACATCAAAGATAAGAAGGAACACACCATCAGTAGTAGGTAGGGGAAGAGATGGTGGGGCTGGTAGGGGAAGAGGTGGAGGAGCTGGTAGGGAAAGAGGAAGAACTTCAGTTGCTAGTACAACTAGTTCTGTTACATCAGGTGCAGCTATTTCTACTACTGCCAGATCACTTGCTTCTTCTGTTGGAAAGAATAGAACCAGAAATTCTAGTTTTGGTTTGTACACAACACACAAACTGGAACTAGTATCCTTAATGTAAGTGTGAGAAATAAATCAGATTAGTTAACTGTAATTTATGTCCTTATGTTTCTGGATAATTCATTACTGACTATAAGTATTTTTTAGCCTGGTAGGCCAAGTGAAAGAGTTATTTCAACTGGTGCAAACTTGATGAATGCTGCACAAACTAATTTGGATCTTGGATTTAGACCAACTAGTCTCAAGTGGAAAGGGAAAAGAGCTGTGACAAGGAATCAACTTCAACAACAAAGGGATGTTGTCGTTTCTAACAAAAAGATGAAAGTTGGGACCTCTACTTCATCTGCACAAGTTGACTCTTGACAAAGACAAATTTACGAAGAATTTTCTTGTATTTTGTTGGTCATGTGTATGAACCAGATTTTGTGAAGTATTTAGAACCTAACAATGTTGGTCATTTGGTCATATGGATGAACCTTGTTTTGTGAAGTATTTTGAACAATTATTATGGTTGTATATGAACCTCCTTTTATTAGTTTAGTATGCTTTGGTTCTGGTTGGTTTATGCAGTTAACTGAAAGTTGTTAACTAGGTGTTGTATTTCTCATGGCAATTAGGTGTTATATTTTTTATGGCAGTTAGATTTGATGTCATGGCAATGAAACATCTTCTATTATTTAGGTGTTTTATTTCTCATAGTTGCTTTTGTCAGTTTAGTACAATTCAATGTAAGAACCTTGCTGTCTAATCTTTTGGCAGAAATTAAAAAACATTTGATAACTGATAAGTTCATCATACAGTTAGAAAATTTCAACTACATCCAAAAGGCAACATTGGCCATAAATCATAAACAACATTGCAGTAAAACAAAGGCAAAATACATTCTCATATACATATACCATACACCTAAATAATAGAAGATTCCTTCAAAAACCAAGTCACCACTACAATAACAAGCAGCCAAACCAAAATCCTCTGTTTCTTCATCAACTTCAACTTTTCTTCTTCATGATTTTTTTCCCTCTTTAGTAATCCATACATGACTTTGGTATAGTGTTCGGACAATTCAACATCATACCAACGAAAAAATTGCATCCGCCATCACCTGCTTTCCCAAATCTACAGCAGTAGAATCTTATACCCAGATTAAATGGTGACCACGAAAGTTTTAAAGGAGCAATTTGGCCACAATTGCAACTAACAATAGGTTCCATTGATATAGAAGAGGTAGAGAGAGAAAGAAGAAGAAAAAAATCGCAGCTTTGCTAAAGAGGAAGAAGATACGTGGATGGGTATACTAATTTAGGGTTGGGTTTGGGTATTTAAATTAGGGAGTTCATTAAGGGTTTTTTGGGAATTTCACAAAAAAACTGTTAAGTTATCGTTAGTTAACACCAACACACGCGCGTGTAGGCAGGTGTACCACACCTGACGGGGTCTGGTGAGCTCGGGTGTTTATAAATTTTAGTTTTTAAAGACTTGAAGTGTTTGGTTGGAAAAGGTCTCAGTTAAGGTATCCAACTGACCGTTGTGGACAACTTCAATGGGCTGTTTATGTATTTCGCCTAAAAGTAATAGTTATAATAGTAAGATAGAATATTACAGAGGATACTTTTACAACTAGAATACTAAAAACAAGTACTTACAATTTTAATAATAATAAAATATACTTAAAAAAATGACAAACAAAGAAAATGAGATTGTGAATGTCACGACCCGGATTTCCCACCTTCGGGAGTCGTGATGGCGCCTACTATTAGGAGCTAGGCAAGACAACTTAATTAAACTTTTTATTAAACACCTATTCCTTTCAACAATCAACAACATTAAATAAAGGTGACGAAAGTAAAATCATAAGCGAAAGACTTTAACATAGATAAATGATCAAAGTATAGAAGTTCCAACACGTATATCTCTACCCCAAGACTGGAGTCACATACACACGAACATCTAAGGAGTTCTACATTCAAAGTCTGAAAGAAAACATAATCTGTTTACTCGAGTACAATGAGATGACAGTCATAGTAAAGATAAAAGGAAGACGCCGGGCCTGCGGATGCCTGCAAGCTACCTCGGGTCTCTCTAGGACTGAAGGTAAGCTCTCGTGCTAATGTTGCTGCTGCTGCTGCTCAAAACCTGGACCTGTGCAAAAAAGATGCATAGAGTGTAGCATCAGCACAACCGACCCTATGTGCTGGTAAGTGACTAGCCTAACCCCGGCGAACTAGTGACGATGCTAGACTGGACATCACATAAACTTGTGCAGATATATATACGAGTATGATAGAAAATAGCAAGAACATAACACTTTAAAACTGGGGAGGGGAGCATGCTTCATGGGTAACAGTTAGAAAACAGTATCAGGAGTAAAGGTAAGTACATCTACAATTTAACTTCTAACAAATAATGAATGTACTCGACAACTTTCATATTCAACTCCTTTCGTTGCAAGTGTGCAACCCGAACCCACTTCTCAATATCTCGTTATAGGTGCACCACCCGCTCCCATTTCAATATCGCATATGTGGTAGGCGTACCACTCGCTCCCATTTCAATGTATCATATGTGGTAGGCCTACTACTCGCTCCCTTTTTAGTATATCATGTGGTAGGCGTACCACTCGCTCCCTTTTCAATATATCATGTGGTAGGCATACCACTCGCTCCTATTTCAATATATCATTTGGTAGGCGTACCACTCGCTCCCTTCTCAATATATCATGTGATAGGCGTACCACACGCTCCCTTTTTTTTGTACAACACAATATCACAGAGAAATTCCGATAAGGGAGTAAGGCTATAATATAATAAACTTCCATGCAAGGGATCAACACAATATGGCAGGTTTCCCAGCAAGGGAACAAAACAATGTAATGTTTTCCCGGCAAGGGAACAAGAAATAACAAATCAATTGTCCCGAAAAGGGAGATTCCAGCTATAACCAAACTTATTCAATTTTACATAACACATATAATACCAATGCTCAGTCATAACAATTACTTGCTTGGTTTTAAAGGTCCTTAACCACGATTTCATAAGCATCGTTCAAGATTACAACAACTTAGCAATTTAAGACTCGCGGTCATGCTAGATACAAATGTATAGATACTCGTCACCATGCCTATACATGGTACTCGATCAATCTGCAAGAAGCAAACAAGACTCAACTCCTATTCCCTCAAGCTAGAGTTAAACCAAACACTTACCTAAAACTTCAACGGACAACTCAATCCTCAACAATTGCTTTCCCTCTCGAATTCAGCTCCAACTCGACCAAATCTATGTAATAAGGACTTCATGTTATCAATATGTGCTAAACAAATCAAACCCGATGACTAATTATAGTTTTTTCATCAATTTACCCCAAAAGGTCAAAAATGCCCGCGGACCCACTTCATCAAAACAGGAGGTTCGAACCAAAACCCAATTACCCATTCCCCCATGAACTCAAATATAATAGTTATTTTTGATCCGGACCTCGAATTGAGGTCCAACACCCCGATTTTTAGAAACCCTAGTTCTACCCTAAATTCCAAAATTTCCCCTTTGAAATCTTTGTTTTAAAGTTGAAATTACATTTAAAGATGCTAAAGAGTAAAGAAAATAAATTAGAAATCACTTACCAATGGTTTTGAAGAAGAAGAATCATTTGGAAAATCGCCTCTTGTGTTTTTTGATTTGAAAAAGTGAAAATAACTAAAAATCCCGACATTATATACCATACTGAAGGCTTACCATGGACCGCGCAAAAATGCACCGCGGCCGCGCTGCGGATGTAGGAATTTCACCCTATCTGAACCCACCTAGCGCGGACCGCACTGATTTGGAGCACGGCCGTGCCGGAGGGATGGACCAATCCCTCTCTCTGAATCTCCTAGCACGGACCGTGCTGGTATGGCATACGGCCGCGTTGGTCGACCTAGGACCACTAGCCCTCTGAAAATAGCCACACGGACCATGCAGAAATGCTCCACAATCGCGCGACTTCAAGCGTGGAGCGCGCGGAGTTGATTGCGGGCGTGCTGGGGGCCTACAATCCCTGAACCTGCAACCATCTACTATTTATAAGCCTAAGACCTCCCGGGACCTACTCAAAACTCACCCGAGCCCTCGGGGCTCCAAATCAAACACACATATAAACTCAAAAACATCCTATGGACTCATCCGTGCGATCAAATCGCCCAAACAACATCATTAATCATCAAATTAGGCCTCAAGACCCATGATTTCCTTCCAATTTTCCATAGAACATCAAGTTAGAGTTTCTAGTTCAAACATGTCTAATGACTTCCAAATTCATCCAAACTTTACAGCAATTACTTAAACCCCAAATAAGACTTGTACCGGGCGTTGGAACTAAAATACGATCCCGATACCACAGTCTATTAATCAAATTTCACTTTCCAATTGCTTAATTATTTTCAGAAAACATTCTTACATAAAAGTTCATTTCTCGGACTCGGAACTTCGGAATTAAATTTCGGGCATACACCCAAGTCCCATATTTTCCTACAGACCCTCCCGGTCATTCGAATCACGAGTCCGGGTCCGTTTGCTTAAAACATTGATTGAGGTAAAACTTAATCATTTAAATACCAAGATTTAACATTTTTATCACAGAATTCGTATTTAAACTTTCTGGCTACATGCTCGGACTGCATAATCAAATTGATGCAACGCCAAATGAGATTCTCACGGCCTCAGAAGTAAAGAGTGAGTAGGAATACAGGTGATGACCCTTTTGGGTCATCATATTCTCCACCTCTAAAACGAGTGTTCATCCTCGAACGGACAAAAGAAGGAAATACCTTAGTCGGGGAAAAGATGGGGATAACGGCTCCGCATATCAAACTCGGACTCCCAGGATGATGCCTCAGGAGGCTGACCTCTCCACTAAACACGAACAGAAGGAAAAATCTTGGATCTCAACTGACGAACCTGCCGCTGTAGAATAGCTACCGGCTACTCCTCATAAGATAAATCCTTGTCCAACTGGATAGTGCTGAAATTTAACACGTGGGTTGGATCGCCGTGATACCTCCGAAGCATGGATACATGGAAAACTGGATGCAGTGCTGATAAGCTAGGCGGTAATGCAAGTCTGTAAGCCACCTCGCCCGCTTGATCAAGGATCTCAAATTCCCCTATGAACCTATGGCTAAGCTTTCCCTTCTTCCTAAATCTCATCACGCCCTTCATAGGCGACACTCGGAGCAAGACCCGCTCACTAACCATGAAAGCTAAATCACGAACCTTACGATCTGCATAAATCTTTTGCCGCGAGTGAGCCGAACAAAGCCTGTCCTAAATGATCTTGACCTTGTCCTAGGCCTCCTAAACCAAATTCGTACCTATCTACCAAGTCTCTCCCGGCTCAAATCACCCAATCGGAGACCGACACCGCCTACCATATAAAGCCTCACATTGAGCCATCTGGATGCTCGAATGGTAGCTGTTATTATAAGCAAACTTCGTCACAGGAAAGAACTTATCCCACGAACCTCCAAAGTCAATAACACAAGCCCGGAGCATATCCTCCAAAATCTGAATAGTCCGCTTGGACTGACCATCCGTCTGAGGATGAAATGCGTGCTCAACTCAACCCGTGTGCCTAAGTCACACTGAACTGGCCCTAGAAGCGTGAGTTAAACTACGTACCCCGATCCGAAATGATAGACACGTTTACACCATGAAGGCGAACAATCTCCAGAATATATATCTCAGCGAGTCTCTCAGAAGAATATGAGACTGCCACCGAAATGAAATGCGCTGACTTGGTCAGCCTATCAACAATAACCCATATCGCGTCAAACTTCTTCCGAGAAATGGAAGTCGGGTAACAAAATCCATGGTAATCCGCTCCCATTTCCACTCGGGAAGCTCAATCTTCTGATGTAAACAACCAGGCCTCTAGTGCTCATACTTAACCTACTGACAATTCAAACAATGAGCTACGTATGCCACAATGTCTTTCTTCATCCTATGCCACCAATAGTGATTCTGCAAGTCCTGATACATATTTGTGGCACCTGGGTGAATAGAGTACCTGGAGCTATGGGCCTCCTCTAAAATCAACTCTCGAAGCCCATCAACATTGGCACACAAACTCGCCCCTACAATCTCAAAACTCCATCCACATAGGTAACCTACTTGGCACCTCCTTACTTGTCTCTAAGGACATATAAATGGGGTTTATCAAACTACCAATCACGGATATGCTCCAGTAACAAAAAACGAGCAACTGTGCAAGCTAACACACGATTGGGCTTGGAAACATCCAGTCTCACGAACTGATTGGCTAACGCTTGAACATCCAGAACAAACGGACTCTGACTGACTAGAATATAAGCAAGATTGACCATACTGGCTGACTTCCTACTCAAAGCGTCGGCCACCACATTGGCCTTCCCCGGATGATATAAAATGGTGACATCATAATCCTTCAATAAATCCAACCACCTTCGCTGCCTCAAATTCAACTCCTTTTGCTTCAAGAAGTACTGAAGACTCTTGTAGTTAGTGAACACCTCACATGCCACGCCATACAAATAGTGCCTCCAAATCTTCATGGTGTGAACAATGGCTGCCAACTCCAAGTCATGCACAGGATAGTTCTTCTCATGAATATTCAACTACCTTGAAGCGTAGGCTATAACCTTGCCATCCTGCATAAATACTGCGCCAAGTCCAATACGGGAAGCATCACAATAAACACTATAAGGCCCAAATCCTGTGGGAAAAACCAACACCAGTGCCGTAGTCAGAGCTGTCTTGAGCTTCTGAAAGCTCATCTCACACTCGTCCGACCATCTTAACTAGGCACCCTTCTGGGTCAACCTGGTCATCAAGGCTGCAATAGATGAAAACCCCTCCACAAACCGACGGTAGTAGCCTGCTAACCCTAAGAAACTCCTAATCTCTGTCGATAATATTGGTATAGGCCAGTTCATGACTACCTCTATGTTCTTCGGTTCAACCTGAATACCCTCAGCTGACACAACGTGACCCATAAATGCTACTGAACTCAGCTAGAATTCACACTTGGAGAACTCGGCATATAACTGACTATCCCTCTGAGTTTGTAGAACCACTCTAAGGTGCAGCTCGTGCTCCTCTTGACTGTGGGAGTACACAAAAATATCATCAATAAATATAATCACGAACATGTCCAAATATGGCCTGAATACTCGGTTCAACAACTCGACGAATGTTGCTAGGGCATTCGTCAACCCAAACGACATGACCAAGAACTCATAATGCCCATACTGAGTACGGAAAGTTGTCTTAGGACATCAGATGCCCTAATCCTCAATTGGTGGTAGCCAGATCTCAAGTCAATCTTGGAAAATATCCAGGCACCTTGAAGTTGGTCGAACAAATCATAAATCCTCAGCAGCGGATACTTATTCTTAATCGTTACATTGTTTAATTGTCGGTAATCTATAAACATCCGCATCGACCCATCCTTCTTATTGACGAATAACACTGGTGCGCCCCTAGGCGAAACACTGGGTCTAATAAAACCCTTATCTAACAAATCCTGCAACTGATCCTTTAACTCTTTCATCTCCGATGGGGCCATACGATATGGCGAGATAGAAATGGGCTGAGTGCCCTAAGCCAAATCAATAAAGAAATGAATGTCCCTGTCGGGTGGCATACCCAGCATGTCTGAAGGGAAAACATCCGGAAACTCCCGGACAATAGGCACATAATCGATAGCAGGGACCCCAGCGCTGGAATAACGAACATAGGCCAAATAGGCCAGGCACCCCTTCTCGACAATTCGTCGAGCCTTCACATACAAAATGACCCTGCGGGTAGAATAAGATGGACTGCCCCTCACTCTAAACGAGGCATATTGGGCAATACTAAGGTCACAACCTTGGCATGGCAGTCCAAGATAGTGTGATAGGGTGATAACTAGTCCATACCCAAAATGATATCAAAGTCAACCATATGTAAGAGTAAAAAGTCTATACAGGTCTCAAGACCCCCAATCACTACAACACACGAATGATGGACTCCATCGACCACGATAGAGTCACCCACAGATGTAGACATATACACAGGAATACCCAAAGCATCACTAGGAATAGCCAGGCATGGTGCGAAATAAGATGAAATATATGAATATGTAGACCCTGGATCAAATAGTACCAAAGCATCTCGATCACAAACCAGAACCGTACCTGTAATGACTATATTTGATGCCTCAGCCTTGGGCCTGGACTAAAGAGCATAACAACGGGGTTAGTGACCACTACCCTGAGCTGTGTCCCTAGGTCGATCTACTGCTAGCTAACCTCTGCCCCTGGAGGTCTTAGCTCCACCTCTATGACCTCTGCCTCCACCTCTAGTACATCTACCCCCCCTCTAGTTGGCTGGGTAGCCTGTGGAACATCAGGTGCCTGAATCATAGGACGGGGACCTGCTGCTGAGAACTGGTAGAAGCTCGATGGCAATACCTAGCAATGTGCCTCATGTCACCACAAGTGAAACAAGCCCTCATTGGACGGCCCTGGAAACTCTGAAGCGGTTGTGCACTGATGGGGGCTGATGGTGGACTGAATGACTGCTGATTAGAATGATGCCCACGGGAACCACGATCACCTGGGGCACCCTGAGAAACTTTGAGGGCTGACTTGAAGGGCCTAGAAGGCTGACCTCTATCATAAGAATATGTGCCTCCAGATGAGGCACCATTGAATCGACCTGTGTGACGGGGTTTCTTGTCTGCTCTATGACCATCCCCCTGTGGCAGAACTGTCTCGATCCACCGGGCCACATTGGCCGCCTCCTGGAAAGTAATACCACTCCCCGCCTCTCTAGCCATCTGGAGACAAATAGGATAGACCAAACCATCAATAAATCTCCTCACCCTTTCCCTCTCAGTGGCGAATATAACAAGAGCATGGCGAGCTAGCTCGATAAACCTGGTCTCATACTGAGTGACTGTCATAGAACCCTGCTGGAGGCACTGAAATTGCCTCCGATAAGCATCCCTCTGAGTAACTGGAAAAAACTTCTCCAGGAACAATTTTGAAAACTGATCCCACGTCAAAGACGGTGACCCTGTTGGTCTAGCTAAATATAAATCCCTCCATCAAGTCTTGGCGTATCCAGATAGGCAAAATACAGCAAAATTAACTCCATTGGACTCCACAATGCCCATGTTTCGAAGAAACTCGTTGCAGCTATATAAGAAATCCTGGGGGTCCTCAGAAGTAGCACCGGTGAAAGTGGTGGTGAAGATCTTGGTAAACCTATCCAACCTCCAAAAAGCATCCGTGGACATAGGCGCTCCATCGCCTGTCTGAGTCACAATACCTGGCTGAACTGCCGCAGGTGGCTGAACCACTGGAACCTGAGCCTGGGGAGCTACCTGCTCCAGAGTACTTGTAGTAAGAGTCTGGGCTCCTCCTCCAGCCTGAGAAGTGTCTGGTGCCACAAGAAGCAATCATGTCGGGTGACACTCTCCATGAGGCCACCAACCGGACCAAAGCATCCTGAAGAACTGGGGTAGCAATAAACCCCTCTGGGACCTGAGCTGGGCCTACCGAAACTGTTGCGGCTGGGGCCGGAACCTTCTCATAAATGTCAATCTGAGGCTCAACCACTAGTGCTGCTGCTCGGGCCTGAGCTCTGCCCCGAACTCGACCTCTAGCACGGTCTCGTCCTCTGCCCCTAGCAGGAGCTGCCTGGGGCTCGGTCTGCTGATCAATAGATGAGGAAGCATCTGCTCTCGCCATCTACGAGAAAATAGAGTAGAAGTCCAATTAGCATTGAGAAACCTACCCGCACGACAAGCAAGAATAAATGATATGTTCTTCCTAACTTGGCAGCCTTTGGGGGATAAGAATAGACGTCTCCGTACGGCTAAGTTTGTCCATGAATTGCGAGAACTATGTAAACTAGTGCTCTGATAACAACTTATCACGACCCGGATTTCCCACCTTCGGGAGTCGTGATGGCGCCTACAATTGGGAGCTAGGCAAGCCAACTTAATTAACCTTTTTATTAAACACCAATTCCTTTCAACAATCAACAACATTAAATAAAGGTGAAGAAAGTAAAATCATAAGCGAAAGACTTTAACATAGATAAATGATCAAAGTACAGAAGTTCCAACACGTATATCTCTACCTCGGGACTGGAGTCACATACTCAGGAACATCTAAGGAGTTCTACATAAAAAGTTTGAAATAAAACATAATTTGTTTATCTCGAGTACAATGAGATGACAACCATAGTAAAAATAAAAGGGAGACGCCGGGCCTGCGGACGTCTGCAAGCTACCTCGGGTCTCTATAGAACAGAAGGAAAGCTCCTGTGCTAATGTTGCTGCTACTGTTGCTCAAAACCTGCACGTGTGCAAAAATAATACACAGAGTATAGCATCAGCACAACTGACCCCATGTGCTAGTAAGTGCCTAGCCTAACCCCGGCGAAGAAGTGACGATGCTAGACTGGACACATAAACCTGTCCAGATATATATACGAGTACAACGGAAAATAGCAAGAACATAAAAATTTAAAACTGGGGAGGGGAGCATGCTTCATGAGTAACAGTTAGAAACAAATATCAGGAGTAAAGGTAAGTACATCTACAATTTAACTTCTAACAAATAATGAATGGACTCGACAACTTTCATATTCAAATGCTTTCGTTGAAGGTGTGCAACCCTATCCCATTTCTCAATATCTCGTTGTAGGTGTACCACCCGCTCCCATTTCAATATCTCATATGTGGTAGGCGTACCACTCGCTCCCATTTCAATATATTATATGGGGTAGGCGTACCACTCGCTCCATTCTCAATGTATCATATGGTAGGTATACCACTCGCTCCCTTTTCAATATAGCATGTGGTAGGCGTACCACTCGCTCCCTTTTCAATTCATGTGGTAGGCGTACCACTCACTCTCTTTTCAATATATCATGTGGTAGGCATACCACTCGCTCCCTCTCAATATATCATGTGGTAGGCGTACCACTTTCTCACTTTTTTATACAACACAATATCACAGAGAAATCCCGACAAGGGAGTAAGAAAATATAATAAACTTTCGGGCAAGGGATCAAGACAACATGGCATGTTTCCCAGCAAGGGAACAAAACAATATAATGTTTTCCCGGCAAGGGAACAAGAAATATCAAATCAACTGTCCCGGCAAGGGAGATTCCAGCTATAACCAAACTTATTCAGTTTCTACATAACACATATAATACCAATGCTCAGCCATAACAATTACTTGCTTGGTTTTAAAGGTCTTCAACAACGATTTCATAAGAATCATTTAACATTACAACGACTTAGCAATTTAAGACTCACGGTCATGCTAGACACCAATGTATAGATACTCGTCATCATGCCTATACATCGTACTCGATCAATCAGTAAGAAGCAAACAAGACTCAACTCCTATTCCCTCAAGCTAGGGTTAAACCAAACACTTACCTCAAACTTCAACGGACAAATCAATCCTCAACAATTGATTTCCCACTTGAATTCGGCTCCAACTCAACCAAATCTATGCAATAAGGACTTCATGTTATCAATATGTGCTAAACAAATCAAACCCGATGACTATTTATAGCTTTTTCATTAATTTACCCCAAAAGGTCAAAAACGTCCCCGGGCCCAGATGGTCAAAACCCGAGGTTCGAACCAAAACTCGATTACCCATTCCCCCATGAACTCAAATATAATAGTTATTTTAGAATCAGACATCAAATTGAGGTCCAACACCCCCAATTTTAGAAACCCTAGTTCTACCCTAAATTCAAAAATTCCCCCACTGAAATCTTTGTTTTGAAGTTGAAATTATGTTTAAAGATGTTAAGAAGTAAAGAAAATAAGTTAGAAATCACTTACCAATCATTTTGAAGGAGAAGAATCATTTGGAAAATCGCCACTTGTGTTTTGGATTTTGGAAAAGTGAAAAATAACTCAGAATGCCGACATTATATACCACACTGAAGCCTCAGCGCGGACCGCACAAAAATGCACAGTGGCCGCAATGAGGAGCTAGGAATTTCACCCTCTCTGAACCTACCTAGCGCATACCGAACTAATTTGGAGCGCGGCCGCATCGGAGGGATGGACCAATCCCACTCTACTAATCTCGCAGCGCGGACCGCGCTGATATGGCACGCGGCCGCACTGGTCGACCTAGGGCCACTAGCCCTCTGAACCTAGCCAGGCAGACCGTGCAAAAATGCACAGCGGGTGCGCGGCTTCTAGTGCGGACCGTGCGGATCGACCGCGGGCGCGCTGGGGGCCTTCAATCCCTGAAGCTGCAACCATTTGCTATTTCTAAGCCTAAGACCTCGAGGGACCTACTCAAAACTCACCCCAGCCCTCGGAGCTCAAAAACATCCTACGGACTCATCCGTGCGATCAAATCGCCCAAACAACATCATTAATCATCAAATTAGGCCTCAAGACTCATGATTTCCTTCCAATTTTCAATAGAACATCAAGTTAGAGTTTCTAGTTCAAAACACATCTAATGACGTCCAAATTCAACCAACCTTTACAGCAACTGCTCAAACCATAAATAATACTTGTACCGGGCATCGGAACAGAAATACAAGTCCGATACCACAGTCTTTTAATCAAATTTTACATTCCAATTCCATAATTATTTTCAGAAAGTAGTCTCACATGAAAATTCATTTCTTACACTCGAAACCTTGGAATTAAATTCCGAGCATACACCTGATACCCATATTTTCCAATGGACCCTTCGGGACCGTCGAATCACAAGTCTAGGTCCGGGTTCGTTTTACCAAAATATTGACCGAGGTCAAACTTAATTATTTAAATACCAAGATTTAACTTTTTTTCTCACACAATTCATATTTAAACTTTCCGGCTGCGCGCTCGAACTGCGCACATAAATCGAGGCAACCCCAAATGAGGTTCTCACGTCCTCAGAAGTAAATAGTGAGTAGGAATACAGGTGATGACCCTTTGGGTCATCACAGTGAATTACAAAACTAATATATTATACTATTATATAGATGTTAGTACTAACAACAACAATAATAATAATAATAATAATAATAATATAATTATAATATTATAATAATAATAATAAAATATAAAATAAAGTTGGTTGGAGTACTAACTATGAGGGATTTCTTTTTTTTTCATATGCTTTTTTTATAATATTATATAGAATTGCTCCTAATAATAGTTTAATTATGATAGTAGTATGTAGGAGATAACACTTTGACGGAGAAATTAACAATAATATTAAATTCTCAAATTAGTAATAAAATATTTAATCTGAAGTAGATGTGTGCCAATCCCCGGCAACGACGCCAATAATTTGACGAAGCTTGTGTGTATAGGATTTTCTGCTCGTAATATGTCAAATTCTAGTATAGTTTATGATATCACCCCACATAAACTAGACAATCTAAGCTACAGACTTTTAATATTTTGACTACTATTTGATAGAACCAAATTTATGAAAGGTTCGTTTGAAATTATAAATTAACATAAATTTTTTCTAAAAAGTTTTTATTTAAAAAGAGTTGGGAATCGTTGAATTCACTTGATATATCATTACAATAAAATCTCAGGTTCATATGTGCTTTTTTAAAGAATAATTGCTTATTGCTAATACAATTATATTTTTACACTAAGAAATAAATAAATAATTAACACTCCACGAGGTTATGTCAATTAATTAATTTAAAACTAGTGACGATTAAACTGAAATATCTTGCCTGAATTGTGCTCAAGCGTAGTAAAAACTTCGTAAGAATATTTTTACTAGAAAATCAATAATCTTGCCTTCAACAATTCCTCCGTGAGAATTAAAACTGAGGAAAGTAAGATTACAGGCTTGAAACAATAATCTTACTAAAAATTATTTTTAACTCTAATATTTTGTGCTCAAGTGTAGTAAAAACTTCATGAGAATATTTTTACTAGAAAATCAATAATGTTGCCTTCAACAATTCCTCCGTGAGAATTAAAACTGAGGAAAGTAAGATTACAGGCTTGAAACAATAATCTTACTAAAAATTATTTTTAACTCTAATATTTTGTGCTCAAGTGTAGTAAAAACTTCATGAGAATATTTTTACTAGAAAATCAATAATGTTGCCTTCAACAATTCCTCCGTGAGAATTAAAACTGAGGAAAGTAAGATTACAGGCTTGAAACAATAATCTTACTAAAAATTATTTTTAACTCTAATATTTTGTGCTCAAGTGTAGTAAAAACTTCATGAGAATATTTTTACTAGAAAATCAATAATCTTGCCTTCAGCAATTCCTCCATGAGAATTAAAACTGAGGAAAGCAAGATTATAGACTTGAAATAATAATCTTATTAAAAATTACTTTCAATCTAATATTCTATTCCTCAGTTATTATGTATTAATTTTGCTCCGTGAGAATTACAAAATTAATATAAGAATAACTAAGCTATAAATATGTAGATGTGATAATAATGATTAAAAAATTATCATTCCATCATAATATGAAATGTATATTGTGTTTCAAGCAAAGAATGTATTGACACTGAGATAGTATTATCATTATATCAAGCTTCATCAACTATCCCAACAAAAAGAAATTACTCCATTATAAAGTAAGAAAAGCTAAAAAATACTTTCAAAAGACTAAGAATATTTTTACTTCAAAGAGAAAGATTAGAGGAAGAGACCAATATTACTCTTCTCTTTCTCTTTAGAAACATAGAAAAAACTAGATAGAAAATTGGATACAAAGTGGGATGCTTTTTCATCTACAAACATATGGCTATTTATAGGAACATTCCTACAAGGCCTTGGTGAGAAATTGAGATATAATATTAATATATCATATGTCCTTGATGAGAAATTGATATGGAAATTTATCATGAAATTTTGGTGAGAATTTTCCATAACTTTTGTATCTCTTGATTTTATAAAGTCTTAGATGAAGTTGTCACGGATGCATCCTTCTTCCTTGAACCGTAGGTCTTTCTTTTTTCTTTTTCCATGTATTCTTTTTCCTGCACTAATTGTTAGAAAAGAGCGAGAATAGGATATAAATTGGTCATGTTTTATATCAAAAATATTATATTTTTATATTAAAGTATATGAATAATTTATACCTATCAAATTGTTTGCAACATTTTAAGTCTGCTTCTATTGATACTAACAATGTTAGATGATTATGTTTGCAGAGAATGGTTAAACTAAGAGGTAAAGGCTTAAAATAACCCGACAAAGGTGATTCCTCCCGGGGACGGAAGTAGAAGATGATTAAACTCACTCCCCAGGTTCGTCAAAGCATAAAGAAGATGAGAGGCAATTAAGGCAGCTGATAGAGCCTGTGATCATCGGGGAGTGAGTATGTGCCTTCCCAAGACATTTCTTCAGACTTAGTACCAACACATATCCCTGACAGGCCGAGAAGATTCAGATTGACAGATGATACTCCTCCACCATCACCCACTGCCCAAGCACCATATCATGTTCCCACTGAGTCTTCTGAGAGCTCAATAGTCGGCAGTGGTGAATACTCCACCTCCCCCACAGCTTCATTATCCGGGGAGAGTGTAGACGGAGGTGAGGAGGAGGTACAGGGAGAGGATGAGGTAGCTGAAGGTGGTGAGCCTCATGTGGGAGGCATTGCCCGAACTAGAAATCTAAATATTTGGGATGATAGGGTTGTGAGCCAGGTGGTGTACCACAAGTTTAGGGAGTGGTGGCCGATGAGAAAGTTAATACCGGACGGAGCTTCATTGATAAGGATCTTTTACCCCTCAACCCTAATGTGCAAACATAATTTAGGACTAGAGTGGGCTGGGAACATTTTATGGAGAACTGTGTAGATGTGAATTAACACATGGTCAAGGAGTTTTACTGCAATGTATCCCACATCAAAAAGAGCTCCAAAGTGACCAAGGTTCGTAATAAAATAGTGTTGTTTGAAGGGAAATACCTCAACGAAAACTCGGGCTTCAATGAGGAGGCTGAAACTTTATACATGGTGAAGTTGGAGATGGGCGAGGAGGTCCGTCCATGGTTAGCTCCGTACCTGGCAATCCCAGGTATCGTTCCTGATTGGGTGACTGCTGGGGTCAAAATATTGTGCAAGACCTTAAAATTTGAGGCGAGGGGTTGGGAGATGCTTGTTTGCAACCGGTTGTATCCTACTACACATGACCAGACCCTTCATCTCCACCGAGCTGTATTGGTTGCTTCAATTATGGCGGGATACCCCCATAAATGTAGGAAATGTGATGTCCCGCATCATCTCGATAGTGGGATTAGAGCATGACCGGAACTACCCTCTCCCTAGCCCCTCACTATGTACTTTCGAGACTTGAAGGTGGAAAAGAGGCCATATGACATCAAGGTAAAGGCGACAATCCTGTTCTCCAAGTATTTCTTGAAGGGGAACGACAACCCTAAGGACAAGCACTAAAAAGTCCCCGCTTCAGCCCCAACTGCCAGTCTGAAGAGCCAGTTGTGATAAAGGTCCTTGCTGAGCCTACCTCCACTTCTGCTGACATGCCTCTTGACCCTTCCACATCTTTAGCCATTCCTCCTGGACCTTCCACATCAGTAGGCCCCGAGATCCCATCTACCCCGGCCCATCCCATCACTGCCCACCGGCTGAGCCAGTCCTTGCTGATTATAAATAACTGGATACAAACTGCCTCATCCAAGTTGTCCACATTGACTATTACTATAGCGGCTCAGTCCGCACCTCAGCAAGCACAGGTTCCATAGAGAGACTTGAGAACCGGAAGAAAATCCTCACCACTCAAGATGTATTGGACAAGGCAGTCGATTCACACAGCAAGGCTCTCAAGGAGCTTGCTAAGGAGCATAAGAATATGTGGGCAGATATTGATTGACTGAAGGCAGACCACCTGTTTTTTGACTTGTTGATTGATGTTCCAGTCCCAGTAGCTAATCCACAGCTGGAGCAGATCTAGAGGACCCCGAAGAGGAGGAAGATTCCTAGAGCAGATGATACCATTATCCAGTTGGCGGACCCACTAGAGGCTTCCTCCAGTCAACCACAGGATGTACCAGTTCCATAGCCTGTCGAGTCCAATCCCATGTCCCAGTAGCAGTAGAGCAGACCACTGCGAACCAGTTTGAGGTTCCTGAGCACACAGAGGACTCAAGGACCACCCATAATTCTATGCAGACAGACACGGCTTAGGTAGTCTTCTATATCCTTTTTCTATGTTTTTTGGTGCTTATTTAGACAAGTTGGCATTGTATAGCTTTCTTTTGAGGGGGTGAGCACTACATTTTTGTGGATGACTGTATATATTGATATTTTTATGCTTTCTTGATTTTTTCACATTTGGTTTGTATATAATTTGATATTATTGCACTTTTATTTCACTTTTTGTCTATATATAAAGTTACATCATATTATATATATTCATCCCCCGTTGTATATAGTAAAACCCCCTATTTTATATATTCATTCTATTTCCGCAAAAAAATTTCGTTTCTAGCTTCTTATTTGTGTTCATAGCTTTTTGTTTTTTTTTGGACATTTTCAATAAACCTTTGGTTTTCATAATGCCATGGTTCTTTCCAAAGGTAGAATGTTGTGTGAACCGGGTGGCTCTTAGCAATGATAGATCGCATGACAACCTTCTTAGGGGTTTGAGTTTATTTTTTCTTTTTGTTTTTAGTAATTTCTAGTTAAGGGTACCTCAAGAAAAGCTTCACTTGAGCCTAGTACATTTTCCTTTGATCTTATGGTCAAAAACAAATTGATGTGTTTAGGATGGTGAAAGTCGTGACGTTGAGACTCTTGTGTTGACCGATAATCATCAAGTGATTTTTCGGGACAATTGCATGCTCAAATCATATCTAAGGATGTTGTGGGCCCCCGACTCGATGTCATTAGCAATCCCTTGGCTTGTGTGGTGAGTAATTGAATTGCGAGTCCAAGTCCCGAGCCATTGGTCTGGAACTTGCACTAAATGTTTGTTGAGGTGAAATCCTAAGTGAATTTTGACTTGAGGCGTGACTATGGCTCTCCTTGATCCAAATGTTAGCTTAAAAAATTCCATAGCCTACCAATGATATGATCCCTAGTCAACCCTTTTGAGCCGTAGACCTTTTTCTTTCAAAAACTTATGATACAAGCCTATACCCGTTCTAAAAGATACCCTCTTTTTGGCACCCAATCTTTCCTTTAGCACTTGGAAAAAGTATAAGCTTGGGGGGGAGATGAGGATTGCAACAAAGTTTAAAAAGGCACAAAATTGAAGAAAAGGAAAAGCAATGAAAAAGAAAGAAAAACTAAAAGTCAAAAAGAATGCTCAATATGAAGAAGACTACAAAGGGATTCAAGAAAAGCAAAGAAAGAAAGGTGTGGAAAGTTTAAAAAGGAGAAAAGGTTTTAAATGCATAAGAAAGAGTGAAAATATGTCTCTCTAACCCATTAGAAAGAAGTGAAATGACTAAAAGAGTCAAGTGAATTGTGCCAAATGAATCAAAAAAAGTGCTTAAGGAAAGATGGAACCCACTTGAACAAAGACATGTCCTACCCTGAACCAAAAGCCTTCACAATGACTTCACAAAAGCCCTATATGATCTTGAGTTAAATGAAGCTTACATTAGTGGATACACATTAGTGGATACTCACATAAGGGGCAATCATATGGTACTTAGAGCCGGATTTGTGACATTTCTTTGAGAGAGATGATCGAATTCCCCATAACCTCATTTTGCATGCCAATATTCTAAAGGTGAGGTTTGCTTAGAGGGAGTTGAGGATGAGTGAGTTTGGGTTCCACAATGACCAAAGTAATTGAAAGAGTTCTTTGATGTGTTGAGTCAACTCTTTAAGCTCTTGTGTTGCACTTGATCCATGGTTTTTCAAAGGTTAAATATTGTTAGTAACTCTTGTGTTGAGGGAAATTGTTTGTCCCAATTGATGCTAGCTGAGGTTGCTTTAGGAAAGCTAAAAATTTCTTGGATTTTCCCTTAAGGGGTGGGTCTTATTATGTTTGCTTGAGGACAAGTAAAACCTTAAGTTTGGGGGAGTTGATAACTAGGAATTTTGACAAATTTTATACCCCTTTGTGCTTTTGCTTTGATTATAAATTCATACAAAATAGTCCTAAAAGGCTCATAAGTTGTGCTTGATTGACGGTTTGATCAACAAAATGACAAGATGTCAAAGATCCGCTCTAAAGGAGTAAAACCTGCACAAGTACCAAAGACAAGACAAAGCTCAGGAGAAACAGGCCTAGTGCGGCCGTACTACACTTTGTGTGGTCCGCACTAGGGAGATTCAAGAGTTGTATTTTTAGGCATCAAGGTCGTGCGGCCTCAGAAGATTTTGTACGGTCCGCACTGAGGCACCGGGGCCGCATGACCATTTTGTGCGGTCCGTAGAACCAAAGTTCAGATAGATGCCAAATTAAAAAGATGAAGCCAGCGCGGTCTGCAGTCCATTCAGCGCGGACCGCACTAAATGCCTTCGCAGCCGCAGTCCATTATGTGCGGCCCGCGAATAATGGGTTCACATAGTCAAAATTCTTGTTCAAGATCCTAGTACTGCTGCACACCATTTTGTGCAATCCGCACTGACCCCGCGGGGGCATTTTGTCCAGTTTTTCCAGCTTAGTATAAATAGAACCTTTTTCCATTTTTGGGGAATCATATATTATCAGACGTTAGTTGCGCTCGTGACAAGACTTTTTTAGCCATTTTGGTCATTTTTACGTAGTTTTAATCATTAAATCTTTGTATGTACTTTAGTAATTAATTAATATGTCCTTCTCTTCATCTATTTCTCTGATTTTATCTTCAAGCATGAGTAGCTAGACCCATTAGCCAGGGTTGTGGCTCAACCCTAGTGTGGGTAATTGATGGGTGTGGTGATTTAAGGTTAGATTGACTATGGGTGTTTGTTATTTGGGTCAATTTTATGGTTTAATTTATGAATTAGTGGTTGCAAACACTAGTTTTTGCTAAGCTGAATTTGGCACTTCTTGAGAAAGAGAGCCCTAAGTCTCTAAAATTGAAAAAATAAGGAATTGGGATGGAATCAAGAGATTTGATAGTCCCAATTAAAGGGTTAAACCTCGAAAGAGCAATTACCCAACTTGATCCCTAGTTGCTTGGGCAAATATGCATACCTAATTGGTCTTGAGAAAGTCAATTAGGCAAAACCACTCTTTCTACCGAGAGGTGTAGAGTGGGTAGTATCGAGCAACGGTTATAACATATTTCCCCAATCATGTCAATCGTACCTTAGATGCAATTACCCATCAATTGGCCACCTAGGTGAAAGTCACTACCCTAGTGGCTTTTAAACCATAAGATACAACTTGTAGCAATTTACTCTTAGTTTAATTTAGTTGCAATTATAATTTGTATTTTGATCATAGTAGAATATAAAGAAAAAAAAAATGAATAGAAGTGATATTTGGAACAAATACACAATTCTAACCTAAATAGATACTCGACTCCAATTCTAGCTCTTTGTGGATATCGATCCTGACCCAAAATCGGGTAAAAGCTGTTGCGACCCTCTCTCGATACTTTTTAGTGGTGCGGGGTTGGCCGCAACCAGAGTTCAAAATGTCATGATACTAGCTCGAACAATGATACGATGCGTCAAGTAACAATAATCGAGACTCAGGCATGATATAATATGCATGAACAGGACTGAGTACAGAATATCAATGAACCTAATAACATGACAGTAAGAAATGACCTATGGGCCTCAACAGTACTAGCGTGAATCCTTAACATGATAATTAGCATGATTTGCAACTCATTAACTTAATCACATAATTACAACACATATATCATCAAGAAAGAGTCACTAAACGGCGCCATGGAATGATCCAGGCCGCAATTCTCGCGGTGCATGCCTACACGACCGTCACTTGGCATTCATGTCACCTCAATAGTTATCATAGAACACATAGTTCTTGGTTTCATACCCTCAAAACAAAGTTTGGAAGCATTACTTACCTTAAACCGGGCCAAACTCTTGCCCGCGATGCCCTTGCCTCTCGATTCGGCCTCCAAATGTCCCGAATCTAACCAAAATCAGTTTATAACCATCAATATATGCTAAAGGAGTGAAACCCATACGAAAATTGTCAATTTAACTCAAAAATACCGAAATTGACCAAACTCGACCCCCGGGTCTGTCGATGCCTCCTTTTTCCTAAAGGCAAAATCGGGTTTATAACTTTTGGGCGGACAACTCATTTCCTTTTGGGAATTGGGTTTACAATTGAAGAGTCGCCACTTAATGATTAACTGCATTAGGACACTAAGAATTCAAAAAGAGAAGAAGGACCGGAGAATGGGTAAGGGCTTGAAATTATCTCTGGGGGAAGGTGTTAGGCACCCCTCCCCCAAAGATCCACTAGTGTGGTTCACGACCATGCTACAATTGTAACTTTAAATATAATAAACAAATAAACATACAAGACAATTTCCACATAACGATTACAAGTAGGGGATTATATAAAAGTTAAAAGCGTTTTGAAGTTTAGAAATAGGCGATTTCATAATTGTTTAAAAGGATGTATATGTGCAAAAAATAGGGGGTCAAATAACTGATGCAAATAATCAAGCAGAGATATGAAATGGGTGGAAATTTGGAAGAGAAAACAGTGTCAGAAATTTAAAGAGGTTTTGAATGATTAAAGCAAAATACAAGGTTTAAAATAGCTGAAAACTGACAATTTTAAAGAAGATTCTTAAAAAACATAAGCACATAAAGAGGGAGGGGGTCCTAGGCTTATAAATAACATTGATCACCCCACACAACATCCGGTAACCATTTATACACGTGGTGTTATTGCGCGGTCATTATATCTATATCTACCCATCCCACCCCGCTAGGGTATTAAAGTGCAGAATAGTATCGTTACTTATTGCATGCTATTACCCATCCCGATCATATCAGTCTCGGAGGCATTGAGACTACTAATCCTAAAGGGGAGGGATTTGGGCTTTTCAGTGTTTTAAAAAAGGATAAAATTCTAGGCAACAAACAAAACACATAAGCAAATAGGGAAAAATCAAGTAGCAGTTAAGGCTCAAACATGCCTCATCACTTAAACGGCAAATATATAACATGACTTAAAATACTGGTTATGGTCTGTAGTAAATTCAAAAGTATTAGGATAGGCTGATTTATCAAATAGTTCTCACATGAGGAGTCCGAATTAGCCTTGTCTGGTCGTAGTTATCAAAACTGACGCAGTTAATTAATTACCTAATGGTTTGCCTAAGTGAGACCCATTAGGCATGATATCTAACAGAGCGTACTGATTTTAAAGAAAGGATTACTGGTTTTATAAACAAAATATCTGTTGATTTGAAATGACTTATGAGTGGCTTTAGACTCATAAATGAAATAGACGAAGCTGAGTCGATTGATTATTCTTATAGGCAAGTTATCTAAGCGTTATTGGTTTTATACGATTATATAGATGCAAGAGTCTTATAGGCATGGTATCTAGGATGAAGTTGATTATTATTAAACCTGTGATTGTTTGCCTAATGACATGTATATGCAGAAGTGCAGAAAAACTATGATCCTGATTTTCTATATGCAGAAATGCAGAACATATAGGCAGGATTTCTATATGCAGAAATGCAAGAACTTAGAGACAGAATTTATATATGCAAAAAAACTTATAGGCATGGTTTCGAAGATGAGAATGCAGAAATGCAGAAAAAACTTATAAGCATGGTTTCTAAGATGAGAATGCAGAAATTAGAAAATCCTATAGTCATGTTTTCTACCCTCTACATACCTTCATCCTCATCCCTTTCCACTACCATCCCCAATAGTTATTACAAATTATTACAGACCCGAATGAATAAAAAATGTAAAATTACAACAAAAGTTCCAGGTACAACTAAATAGCCTAATTCAGACTCAAAGTCCAACAATATGAGATAAAGCAACTTCTAGGATGAGATTTCCAAAAGCCTTTCTCGTATTTGGGATGTGTCAAAGTTCCCAAGAGTCTCAATGGGCTCCGGGCAATGCTTACACCCCAAACATATTACAGAATTATAGTGCAGTGTGGAAGGGCCAGTCATCAGATGTCCAATTTCAGAGGCAGCTCAAGGTCTCAAAGCAAGGCTCATAAGAGTGGGGCAGAACTTAAGAGTCTAAGAATAATTGTAAGAGCATTGGGGAGAACTAGGGAAACCCATGGCAGGCTGGTGTTCATGCCCAGCAATTAAGAGTGCTGGCATACCCCTGACCAGCCTGTTAGCCAAACATGGGGAGTTAGGATCCATTGAGGATCAGGTTCTTACCTGGGTAGCAATTTGAATACTGTCAGGCCATGAGCCTTAACTCAAACACATAGAAGGGAATAGGGCTAGGGGCTCATAACAGAAACATATGCAAGGAAAGAACATAATTAGCATAAATCATTGAACATGAGCAGTCAAGTAAACAGGATTGTAGAAAACTGTAAACAAGCACATAAGGGTGATGCAGAAAAGTTAAATCAGAACATACCTCTTTCACGGAAAAATAAGTGAAAAATAGTAGTCTTGAAATAGAAAAATTGCAAGCAAAGAAGTTCCAAAAGATCTCAAGCAAAGCAAAGTATAAAATTCAAAACAATATTGCAAGTGTGTAAGTATTGAATTGGAAGTTAAGGACTTGTAGTGTGAAGGTTGTGTGAAGATGAAGTCGTGTCCTAAAAGTACAGAAGGGCAGTTCCTTTTATAGTGAAGAGTAACAAGTAAGACATGCAAGGAAATATCATGGAAATCAGTCTCCCTTTGGTTAAGGGATTCTGATTCCAATGGGTAAAAGCCAATTAAGGAAAGAAATTTTAATCAATATCAATAGTACACGGTTTGTGCCAAATATGGCAAAGGAATCAATCAAACAGCTATCAAACCAGAATTACAAGTCCAATTTGAATGAAACAAGTCAAGAAAGGTAATGGAGATTCAATCGAAGAAAGTTGAGTGACAATTCGTCAACCTTATTTAAAGGATTTTAGAATCAGTCAATTAGTTGGTAAAAAACCTTTTGAAAGAGAAATTTCTCACATATAAAGCATACCAATCAAGCAAAAGGAATCGTCAGTTTACTTAGAGAAAAAGTCTATTTGAAAGCCTTAGAGTCACAAGAAAAGGGATTCAAGTTCCATTGCAGACTCATAGTGAGTCTGAAAGCCTAGGGTCCCAAAGTGGAACCCTAATACCAATTGCCAAAGAAACCCCCAAATCCTAGGGTTTCGAATTTAGTCAGACATAGAGGTGAGAAAAAAGGTCATTTAAAGAGGATCAGAAGTCTTTTCCAAAGAATTATGAGAGACAAACGCACACGATATAAAGAACACTGATTCAATGTAATGAGAACACGTTTGAGAAAACTTGAAATTTAAACAAGTTCGGAAGAAAGAGATGATGCGAGTTTTAAACAAAAGTAGATGAAATATGCTTAGCAGGAACAGAAACAGAGTTCAATAAAGTGAACAAAACCAATGAACTAAACCATAAACACATATAGCAAAGAATAAGGAAAACAACATGGATTAACATGCGAGTACAGGAATAACAACAAAAATAGAAGAATCTTGCATAATAGAAAGAGAAAAAAGAGCAACCTCATGCGTAGTAGAAAAGAAAACATACGAGCCTAACATAGATGATCACATATAAATAAAGAACAGAAAGAACAAGAGAGATGTTTGAAGATTCTTTTTCAGAAACCCTAAAATCGAAATTGAACGATTTTGAAAAGGAAATTTCGGGAAAACCTTTAAAAAATCAAGTAAATCCCAGACATACCATATATCTAAGGAAAGAAGCAAGTACAGAACCTCAGATGGCTTAGAGTTGCAAAGAAAACCCTAGAAATGAGAAAAGTCTTGAGGAGAGTCAGATCCTGAGTTGAAAAGACTGATATTGCTTGAACATGCCGGAATAATGGCCGAAGAAGCCATAAATCTACAGATCTGAGAAGGCTCTGAAGAGGGCTATCAAAGTCGGGCTTCAAACCTTGAATAACTTAGGTTTGATGGTGAGAAAGGATTAGTACAGACCGTCCATGGCTGGAGACGCCATGGATTCCAGTGGAAGCATGGTGAGATAAGGTGGGAAACGATTAGAGCTTCGGAGAGGTTCGAGAGAGTTTGAGTTGAAGAGGGTTCGAAGGAAGCGTCTCAGGTGAAATGAATTAGAACAAAGAGGGTTTGGGAATTAAAAAAGGAAAGGGGAATTCATGGTCGTTGATCATTTTGATCAACGACCTGGATCAAAGGGTAGCCGCGTGGGTTGAATCGGGTCAGGGGTTGGGTAATTTAGGTTTAATTTGGGGCAGAATTGGGGTCAATTTAAGGTTAAAATTGAAAATAAATGAGGTTGTAATTGAAAAAGAAATGGGCTAAATGTTGAATAGCCAATTTTCCCCTTTTATTTTATAAAAATATTAATAGTAATTTTAAAAGTAAATTAAAAACATTGAGCAAACAAATACTATATAAATATTAATCTCAAATTTTTGGAAATAATTTTATAATTATAAAACGCCATTAATCATAAAAATAGGCTATAATTTTAATTACATGCAATTTAGTTTTTAAAATGCCAAATAAATTTTTAAAAATATACAAAAGTCACCTTAATTATATTTTTGTGTAAATATGAGTATAGAAATAAATTATTCACCCAAAATAATAATCTTGGGAATAATTATTGGATTTTGTACTGCTAAAAATAGACAATAAATTATTTTTAATTCTTTAAAAATTAGGAAAAAATATAAAGACTTTTGGACATGCTTATATGTGCATGTACATGCTATTTTTAAATATATTTGCATATAAAAGTGCATAGGGAAAAATTGGGTATCAACAGTTGCTCCTTTTTACCCGGAAAGGATGAAAAAGTTGTTGGGTAAAGATATGATGGCCAATTTTGACCGAGTGAAATGATTTGAAGAATTTTGACCGAGCTCTGGCTTCTGAGCTACCTACATATCCCCGGTCTTACAATAAAGGATACGCATGCTATGGCATGATGTTCTCAGGCTCTGAGAATGATGCCTCCGAACTATGATGCCTTTGAATAATGATATAAAAAAGATAAGACGAGGTCCTCAGGCCATGGCATGGCGTTCTCGGGCTATGTAAATGGTGCCTCCGAACAATGACTCCTTTGGACAATTTGAAAATCTTTCCGCCCATGAAAAATGAAGAAGGTGGCGGTTTTTTAACCGATGCAAGACTTAAATGAAGTGGCGATATTTCAGCCGATGCAAGATTTGAATAAAAATGGCACTATTTTAGTCGATGCAAGACTTAAATGAAGTGGAGGTATTTTAGCTGATGCAAGTTTTGAATAAAAATGGCGCTATTTCAGCCGGTGCAAGACTTAAATGAAGTGGCAGTATTTCAGTCGATGCGAGATTTGAATAAAATGGCAATATTTCAGCTGATGTGGGGCTTAAATGAAGTGGTGGTATTTCAACCGATGCATGATTTGAATAAAAATTGCGCTATTTTAGCCAATCCAATACTGAAATGAAGTGACGGTATTTCAGCCAATGCAAGATTTGGATAAAAATGGCGATATTTCAGCCATGTATATGGAGGTAGAGCTTAACCTCAGAAAGTAGAATAGTAGCCTTATGCAATGCGGAAAATGCAGATGGAGACAGAGCTTAGTCTCGGAAGGCAGAATAGGTAGCCTTATCCAATAAAGAAAACGCAGACGAAGACAGAGCTTGGTCTCGGAAGGCAGAATATTAGCCTTACGCAATGCAGAAAATGCAGACCGAGACAGAGCTTAGTCCCGGAAGGCAGAATAGTAGCCTTATGCAATACAGGAAATGCAAGTAGAGATAGAGCTTAGTCTCGGAAGGTAGATTAGTAGCCTTATGCAATACAGAAAATGCAGACGGAGACAGAGCTTAGTCTCGAAAGGTAGAATAATAGCCTTATGCAATGTAGGAAATGCAGATGGAAGTAGGGCTTAACCTCGAAAGGCAGAAAGGTAGCCTTATGCAATGCAAAAATGCAGACGAAGACACAGCTTAGTCTCGGAAGATAGAATAGTAGCCTTATGCAATGCAGGAAATGCAGATGGAGGTAGGGCTTAACCTCGGAAGGCAGAAACATAGCCTTATGTAATGCACGAGATGCAGATGGAGGTAGAGCTTAACCTCGGAAGGTAGAAAGGTAGCCTTATATAATGCAGGAAATGCAGATAAAGGTAGGGCTTAACCTTGGAAGGCAGAAAGGTAGCCTTATGCAATACAGGAGATGCAGATGGAGGTAGAGCTTAACCTCGAAAGGCAGAAAGGTAGCCTTATGCAATACAGAAAATGCAGACGAAGACGGAGCTTAGTCTCGGATGATAGAATAGTGCCCTATGAAATGCAGGAGATGCAGATGGAGGTAGAGCTTAACCTCAAAAGGTAGAAAGGTAGCCTTATGCAATGCAGAAATAAAAGGCGAATAGTAATGAAATCTCTTAGCTGGTAGATGATAGTTGTTAGTTGATTGTTATATCGTGGCTGCCGGGGATGTCGTGTATGGATAGAAATTGTAAAATAGGTGATGATTCTGAGAGTTGTATTCCCGAGAAGTGTGAGTGTATAAATATCTGATGATTTTGCAACTTGGGTGCTTGCATCCAAAGAAAAATCATGAGTTTTGTAAAGGGGGAAGGTTAGTCCGTATCCCCGTGGACTTCGCTCGTCCTGTGTGGCGTTGTATATCATTGGGGTAGCATTTCTAAACAAAGCAATTTGGTAATAGTCAAGCATGGTTTAGTGAAAAATGTAACGTAAATACATAGTTTTAGATGAACCGACAACTATGACGCGGTTCAGGACATTGCAACCTCTCTTGCTCCTGAATTTTTAGGGTCCTCCTCAATATTCTACCCTAGTTTACTGGGCTGGTGCTTCTAAAGGCTGCGTGCGATAAATAGCTGAATATCAACTTCGGAATTTTGAGGGTCCTTCTCAAAATTCTGCCGCATATTCCAATATCGAGGGAAATGAAAATTTTATTAAATTATGACCGAACCCATAGGACTGCCTACATATACCCTCTTAAATAGGAATCAGGTCAGGTGTAGTTCAAATTACATAAGGAAATCATAAATGGTTACCCGTAGAATCAATTGATTGCATCTGAATTTATTGGCTTTGGCCAAACTTCTCCATCCATTTCTGCGAGTTTGAGGGCTCCTCTTGTTAGTACCCGATGAACCATTGTTGTTACCCAATTTTTCCCTTACATATTTTTATACTGAAAATAGCACGTATATGCATATATAAGCATGCCCAAGCGTTTTGGTATTTTTCCCATATTTTTAAGATTTTAAAACCACTTTATTATCTATTTTAATAGTAGAAAATTCAATATTTATTCCCAAACTGTCATGTTTGGTGAATAATTTAACACCTAGATATAATTTAGGTAATTTTTGTCTATTTTTATACCTTTGTTTGATATTTTTTAAGCTAATTTGCATATAATTATAATTATAGCCTATTTCTCAATTGATAGTATTTTATAACTATAAAATCATTTTAGTATTTTTAAATTAATATTTATATGTTGTTAATTAGTCTAGTACTGTCAGTTTGTTTTAAAACCTTTTTGACTATTTTACAAAATAATAAAAGAGGAAAAATTGGATATTTAACAAACAACCCTTTATCATTTCAATTTTAGCCAATTTGGCCACACCCTTATCAGATTTTAATTGGGACAATATCCAATTAATATTACCTAGCCCAATCATAATATAACCCGGCCCAACCCCGATTTTATCTGAGCCGTAGATAAAATAAGATCAATGACCCGGGTTATTTTTCCTAAATTAAATCTAATTACGCCTCCCCCCCAGACCCCTCATTTCCTCGAGACCGTCTCTCTCTCTCTCTCTATCTATCTTGTCTCTTCCTCTCCCTTCTCTCTAGAACCTTCTGGTTCTTTTTTCTCTGATGGTTTCCACCGTCTCTCCGGCCACCTCCAGTCTCACCCCTTTCGACCACTAGTTTCCATGAAACCCTAGCTCACTGATTCCCTCTATTCTTAAGACCGCAGAAGCCTCCACCATTGAAATGGTCACTGAAGCTTCGCTTAGTTTGTTTTTGGCTTTTCTCCTAGAAGTTTTGAGTTGATGGTGTTTTAAGCACCATGGTTCTTGAGTTTCACGACCAGGTTTTCTTTACTCCTCGCTGGTTTCTTACGAAACCATAATCTTTACCCAGACATTTTAAATCTCTGTGTTTTTTTATGATTTGTGACTCATTCCTTCATATTTTAAACCTTTCTCTACTCGATCATTACAAATAATCAGTTTAAGCATCTTTGTCCCCTATTTGAAACTAGGGTTTCTTGGATTTCTTTTACGCATGTTTCGACCGATTTCTTTATTATTAAAACCTTTTCCTTGTCTATTCTGACCGATTTTATGCTCCTACCATTTTTTTTAGCTTGACTCTGCTAAAAACCTAATTTTAATGATTTTTCTTTGTTTTGATTATGTGTGTTAGCTTGATTTTCCTTGCCTTATCTCTATGTGTTAGCATATTTCTTCGTTTTGATTATGTGTGTTAGCCTGATTTTCCTTGCTTTGGTTCTGTCTACTATCCCATTTACCTGATTCTTGATTAATATCTCGTGGTCACCATGCTTTGAATATGTATTGTTGAAGCTTAGCCTATTTTCACTATCTATACATGATTTTGTTTGTTCATTTTTTGTTCCCTTCTGTCTATATGGCTAGTTTTATTTTCTACTCCTGTTCATTCACCTCTATTTATATGTTGAGGATGCAGAATCATGACTTTGCATGATTGATTCTGATTTTCCTTGATTCTTGGTAATTGAAAGACTTTTTTAAAAAAGCCCTAGAATTCTATTCGCCTGTTTTAAATTAACTGATCTCTGTTACCTTATTTGCTATGGTACCTTCTCCTAATTAGCCTTTCCTTAATTGGATGTTTCCCTGATGTTTCCTGAATTTGGACCTAACTGACTACTATATGAATACTGTACCTCGACTCCTTCCTTATTTAATCCTGCGCTGATTTTTCTGCTTGCCTTATGTGGTGTTGAATCTTTTCGTTTGATTTTGATTCCCTTAACTAATTGGAGTACTTCCTTGATTGTCTAACTTAATTTATTCTGAGTTCTTAAATTAACATACTTCTGTGATTTTTACCTTATTTTACCACCTACTTTCAATTATAAATACCCTAAGTCTTTCACATGAAAAAAACAGGTCTTCCAGACACATACATCACTGAATACTCTCAACTCTGCATCTCTCTTTCTATTGCTTTTGGCTTTATTGTTGTTCTCTATTTTTGCTTATTATTAGTCGGCTGCAAGCCAAGGCTAATATTGTGTTACCACTTTGTCTTTGCGTCCCGTTCTTTGTAACGACCCGGCCGGTCGTTTTCAGAATTTACACCCCGATCCCCCACTAACCGCTTCCCCTAAGTTCCTTTCTGCTATTTTCGCTTGTCAGGACGTTCGTTGTTAGGATTCGGAGTGTTTGGGACACTTAGTCCCTAAAAGAGAGCTTAAGAGTTGAAAAATGGTCCATAATCGGAACAGTGTGAAGACGACCTCAGAATGGAAATCTGATGTTTCTGTTAGCTCTGTTAGGTGATTTTGGGGTTGGGAGTGTGTTCGGAATGTATTTTGGGGGCTCATAGCTCATTTAGGCTTGAAATGCCGAAGTTTGAATTTTTGAAGTTTCCGGTCTGGTAGTGAGTTTTTTATCCGAGGGTCGGATTGGAATTCCATGAGTTGTAGTAGCTCCGTCATGTCATTTGGGATGTGTTTGCAAAATTTCAGGTCATTCGGGCGAGATTTGGTTAGGGTTTTTGATCGAAAGGGTGTTTTGTTGGAAATTGAAGTTCTTAGGTTTGAATCTTTGATTTAATCGGATTCCGGTGTTGTTTTAGGTGTTTTAAGGATTGGTGCAAGTCCGAATAAGATATTAGGTGGTATTGGTGCTTTTGGTTGAGGTCCCGGGGACCTCGGGATGATTTCAGGTGGTTAACGGGAAAAAATTTATATGTTTGCTGCAGCAGGTATTTTGACTCTTCTGGTATTTTCGCTTCTGCAGTTTGGGAAGCGAAGCGGAGCCGCAGAAGTGGTTTTCTCATCACAAAAGAGCATTTGTCTTTCCCCTCAGAGACCGCAGAAGCGGTCACCTTTCCGCAGGAGTGGAGCCGCAGAAGCGACTATTTGGTCGCAGAAGCGGCTCGTGTCATTTCTTCTGAAGCCGCAGAAATGGCTTAGGCATCGCATATACGGAGCCGCAGAAGCAGCCCAGCTATCGCAGATGTGACCCCAGCTCTTTTAATGAAAATTCGTAGAAGCGATTGGTTTTTCGCATAAGCGGGACCGCAGAAGTGGAAATGACTGTTCAGAAGTATCAACTTCGAGGGTTTAATTTCATAAGTTAGAAAATTGATTGAGAGCACGGGAGAAGGTGATTTTTGAGTGGTTTTTGAAGAGAAAATCATTGGTTAACGTTTCTTTGATCCCTTTTCGTTATATTCCATCATTATATAGCTAAATACATTATTCGAATTCGAATTTAGGATCATAGTTGGTTAAATTGGGGTAAAACTTCATAGACCAAACTATTGGGTTTTGAGGGACATTTGGCCTCCGATTTGGGAGATTTTTATATGGTTAGACTCGTAAGAGTACGAGGGTTCTTAAGACGTGAAAATTATTTGATTCCGAGACGTTGGCTAGAGGTGCATTTTGGTCATTTTACCTATTTTGCGCCCTAGCTTAAATTTTAATAGTGGAATCAGTTGTTTGCAATAATATTTACGATGTGTAATTGAATTTAATAGATTTGGTCCATTTGGAGTCGGATACTCGTGGCAAAGACGCGGATTCTAGTAATATTGAGCCGGTTCGTGTTAAGTGGCTTGTCTAACCTTGTGTGGGGGACTTTTCCCCTCAGGACGTGTTCTAAATATTTGAATGCCTCGTATGTGAGGTGATGAGTGCATACTTGAGCAAATTGTTGTAAACTCGTTTCTATTGGAGTATTTACATGGATATTTTCTATTTAATTGTTCCTTTAAACTGTAGGTTTTGACCTATGCTAGCTTAGAGAAGCATGCTTAGCTGACTTACTTGCTTAATTGTTTAACTGTACTATTTGCACTCTGTGAAGCATGTTAGGTTAGAAATTTCTATTACTTGTACTGGTTTAGCATTTATTCTGAGATTATGAGTCGTTGTTGTGGTGTGCTTTAAATTGGGACTACGGGACGGCTTCCCGGGAGATCCCCCTGTACTTGACTTATTCTGGATTGAAGGTGCGGGATACCAATAGGTCCCTGGCACGTGTTTCTACATATATATTGGGATACCAAGAGATCCCCAGCTCATTTATCGGGATACCAAGAGATCCCCAGTGTATATGATGAGGATACCAAGAGATCCTTGGGATACCCAGAGATCCCCAGTGTATATGATGAGATAGCAAGAGATCCTCGGGATACCAAGAGATCCCCGGCTATTATTCCTTGTTGAGAGCAGTATCCTTTGTATTGTTACATTTGCTTTATATTACTGTTCATCCTTATTTATCTAGGTTGGATTCTCGCTGTGGACCCTATTTAAACTGCTTCTGTTATCTTATTATTTATTTTGTTTTATCTCAGTAGGGCCCTGACCTTCCTTGTCACTACCCAACCGAGGTTAGGCTAGGCACTTACTGAGTACCGTTGTGGTGTACTCATGCCCTTCCTGCGCATGTTTTTCTTTTCATGTGCAGATCATTTAGGTACCTCCACTCAGATGCACTATCAGTGAGGCAGGAGGATTTCGGAGACTTCGAGGTAGATCTGCTGCGTCCGTAGACTGACGAGTCTCCCTCTTACTCTATCTTTAGTATCTAGTCTTTCTTTCTTTCAATTGATAGAATATTCTTGAGTTTTGGCAGCCTTACTGTACATTTCTATAGCCTGTGTTGCCTGTGAGTTTCCGGGTCTTTGGGGATTTTAGCAGACTCTCTATTACTGAGTTGTACATGCCGAGTGGCATACCGTACAGTTTTCTTCTAGTTATTTAAATTGGGTTACTCTATTCTTTCTTTTTCCGCAATTATTATATTTTCCGCAATATTTATCTTACCTGGTTGTGGGGACTAGGTGCCATCACGACATGTTCACTATCGGTGAACTAGGGTCGTGACACTCTTGCTCTTTTACTGCTATGTCCTAATTAATCTTCAAGTCACCAACCTATGTGTTTACTTTTTTTTCAGTTCATTATCTTTTTGATTTTCTCCTACTTATGCTTCTCCTGCCTAATGTGAAATTGATTCTTTTGTTTAGTACTTTACCATGTCTTATGATTTGAATGCTTGTCACACCTCCTTTTTACATGATTTAATACACCCCGTGAAGGGTATAAAGGAATTTTTCCAATTAAAGGACAGTCAGAACGGGATTTATTTTTATTTATTCAGAGTCGCCACTTGGGATATAAATGGTGTCCCAAGTCACCGATTGAATCCCGAACCGAGGAAAATATAACTCTTGAATTTTGTTAACCCGGGAGAAGGTGTTAGGCATTCCCAGATTCCGTGGTTCTAACACGGTCGCTCAACTGTTGTATTTGATTTTATCCGATTTCCATATATGTTCTATTTTTTATGTGCCTTTTATTAGTAATCCGCTTTTATTATATTTATTATTTATTTTACAAGAATTACAACGTCGTGAAAATGTATCTCAAACCACGTCGTACCAGTATACCCGTAGCTTTTAACACATTTCGACTTCATTGAGATTTGGATTTGGGTCACATAAATGTGCACCCGTATTTGGGAAAGTAATATTATTAACGTTCGCGCCTAAAGCAACTACGCGTTTATTAACTTTGGGAAAGACCGTGAAATTTGCTAAACGGTCCTTCCTATTTCTAGTATTTTTGTAAGCAATTATTGATTGAGGGCCCCGCAATTTTTTTTTTTTTTTTTTTTTGCGAGGCTCGTCTCATCATTTTATTTTAAAAGTCAATACTAAAGTGCCTATACTTTTTCTACTTACTTGTCTCTAAACTAAAACAACTTAATTAATTATTATTATAGAAAACAGTTTTTCCTTCTCCAGCCTCAAACCCAAAACAGGCCAATCGCATACTCAGCCCAGGCCCATACGCACACAATATTGAAAATAGGATCTGGATTACATGCCATCGAGCCGGGGGTTTAGAAGCCTAAAGTAAACATAGGAATTCAAATTGAGCAAATCACCAATTGATTCACTCTCAATGCTTAACTGGTAATCAATCTAATCAGGCCATTGCTAATTTATAATTCAGAATCAAAGATTATCGTCCAAAAAGGTCAGTTTGGGCCTCCTATTAGAAAAATTGGCCTAGGCATGATTAGGCACGCTTAAATGTGACTGAGGAAAATGGCTTCGAGATCGAGCCCAGGCAGGGACATAGGATTATGCCTGAAGACAAATTCAAACGTCCCAGCCTTCTCAGTACTGATTTCCACTTTTGCAACTATTTATGCTTGTGAATGTTCAAACAGAAAATTGTTAAGATATATAAGCTAACTCTAAGTAATTACAAATCAACAATATAGCAATCTATATAACACAGTCCTACTAGTTCAATTACACAATCCAATTGATTAACTCAAATCACGTAGAGCTACTAAAAATATAATGAGATTCACAAATGAAAGATCTATAACGGAAGCTTTAGTTTTCATTTCATTTCTCAACAAACGATCCATATAGTACTGAGTTTCTGATGAATACCTGAGTATAAGAATTTGAGAAGATTATGAATTAGATCTCTAAATCAATAATCAGCGACAGAAATCAACACAGCAAATTTCAATCACAGCTTAACCACCAGAATTTAATCACAGCAAAAATGTAAACCAGAAGAACTTAAATTCGATCAATCTAGTGCAAGCTCACAGCATTTTCAATCAACAGCACCAAAGAGAATCAATTAAATTGAACTCGATCAATGAAACAGTGGATGTGTGAAAATTTTTACTAAGTCTAATATTTTTGAGTTTTTGGAGTATTGAATTTCGAAAATTTGAATCTAGAACAGTAGAAGTTACTTGAGAAAAATTTCAGATTGCCCAACCTTATCAAATGACGCATATAGATGCCTATTTATAGAGTTAAAAATGGAGGAAATTTTGAATTTTATTATTTACCCTATGGCCCCCCTTTTATTTCAGTTTCATCCTTATTCTTTTACTTATAATTCAGTTAACTACCCTTTATTTGTTAAGAATTATGCTAATCACCACATCTAGAACCTTCTACCCTTATGTAATTCCCTATTTGCCCCTACTTCACTCAAAAAATTACCCTATTGACATTTTCTTCTACCCAGAATGCCCCCACTTCCTATGATTTATTTCCGTTGCCCCATTTTATGTACCCAAACTACCCCTGTAATTCATTTGATTTTACCAGCTACCCTACTGTCCTTTTACCCCCTTTGACCTTGAACTTAATTAAACTGACCAATTAACCCCCTACTCTTTTCCCCCATGAACTACGAATTAATTTCAGAATTAAGGTTTAATTGACTGCTAATTAATCAAATCAAAACTAATCAGATACAATTTAACTAACAGCTATAACCAATATCGACTAATTATCTACTAATTATCTAACAAATATCAGAAATCAAATATTATCAAAACAAAACGAACAATCACACTGGTTCAATTACAAAAGCTAATTATACTATTTTTATTTATATCAATTTATTTATTAAATCATCATTAATTAGAATCTACTTATAAACCTAATATTAATATCTAATTATCAAACAGAAATTAAAAGATGCTATTTTAACAAAATTAGTAAACCCTAGTGAATTTAAACAAAAATTAAGAAACAAATAGCGAAAAAT
>MU764973.1:0-10266 GCA_026770625.1 Nicotiana glauca
CAGATAATATACAAGCCAAATACAACAAATACACCAAGCTCGAATTTCTAACCCTGAACCAGAGATTCTGGGTTACATCATCCCCAGCGGAGTCGCCAGAGCTGTCACACCTCCTTTTGGCCCGCGCAGGGGTAGCGAGGGAGTTTTTCCAATTAAAGGACAATCGAAACGGGATTATTTATTAAGGAATCAGAGTCGCCACTTGGGAGATTTTATGATGTCCCAAGTCACCGGTTTAATCCCGAATCGAGGAAAATATTGACTCTGTATTACAGTCTGCGAACCAGAAATCCGGATAAGGAATTCTGTTAACCCAGGAGAAGGTGTTAGGCATTCCCGAGTTCCGTGATTTTAGCACGGTCGCTCAACTGCTATATTTGGCTAAAATATCTGTTTTTAATATATGTTATCCTATTGTGCAATTTTAGAATTATTCACTGCTTTAGTTATTTTATTTAAGAAAGTGAACGTCGTTTAAAAATGTGTTTTCGGATCACGTCACATGAAATGCACCCGGATCCTCGACACATTCTTATTCGACGTTTTGGGATTTGGATTTGGGTTGCATAAAATGCACACCCGTATTTAGGAAGGTAATATTATGAAACACGCGCCTAAAGCAACTACGCGTTTGCACTTTGCGAGGGCCATGGAATTTGCTAAATGGCACGCCTCGAATTCTAAGGATTAATTAATCAAAAGTGGGCCATGCATTTTGTGACTTAACTTGGCATATCACGCCTCAAATTATTCCAAAAGGTTTCATTATTCGAAGTTGTTATAATCAGGTTACATGAAATGCACCCAAAAGTTACCCGAGTTTCGACGACCTAAACATTCTCCTAGCGATTAAAACAATAAAAATAAAAATTGAAATAAGATAACGCTAGTCACTCAAAAACCAATTCCTTCTTCAGTATTAACCAAGTCCCAAACAACTTCAACGTCACACCATTTGCATTCAAACTAACTTTTCAATTTTTATTTTTCATTTTTTTAAGCATACTGAAAAATGTTTTCAACACATAATTCAACCATTACAACAAACCAACTTAAACAAAAATAACAGTGAAAATGACTAACGTTAGAATCACAGTAGGTTCCAAACTCGCAGAAACATGAAATATATCTATGGATTAATAGAAGAGATGGACAGAAATGGACCTTTCTTTGACCTCGACGCACCGGACCTCGATGAAACGACCTCGAAACTTCGATACTTGCCTCTGAACAGATCTCACAAACGAGCTCCAAAAATGAACTCAACCTAATGGACCAGAGGCTCGACCAGCAGCTGCGGCGGAGTTGCTGCTGGTTCGTTGCGAAGAAGATGAACAGCAGCTGGCCGCTGCGAAGAAGACGAGCAGCAGCTGGACGCGGGCTGGGATGGTGGTCGTTTGGTCAGTGACGGTGACGGAAATGGCGATGAGGCAGCTGCTGCGTCAATGGCGACGTGAGTGGCCTGTTTGGTTGGAGGTGATGGTAGGGTTTTGTGTTTTGGTTTGCTGATGAAGAAGATGATGAATAGTCTCCTTTCCCTATTCTCTTCTGTTTATTGTGTATATCTTCTCCTCCTCTCTATTGTGTGTAAAATGTGTATTCTGCGTGTGTTTGTGTATTCCCCTTCTGTCAAAAATCCCTCCTAAGTGTAATGGTTTTTTTTAACCCCAAAAACGTGATTTTGTCTCAAAAATCTGATCCCTTTTCAAAATATTAAAACCCACTTTTAACCCCACTAATCCATGTTTTCCTCCCTCTTTTGTGTAAATGTGTCTCCCATGTGTGTCCCCATCTGTGGTGGGTTCGAATTATTATGGGCTAGATCCGAAAATTAGACCTAATAAACGGGTAGTTTAAACTCGAATATTATTCTTTGCCCGGAACCGAGAATAAGAACACAATGTTATTTAATTAATCCTACGTAGAAAAATAACTATTAAAATAAGACTCACAATTAAAATAAAATTATTTTTATATTTTTTCAAGATTAAAGTAACTTCAAAATATTAATGAAACTATTTTTTTTTTTGTAATTTTCGTTTTTATATAAAGATAAAAAATATAAAGTACTATTTTTGTATTTTTAAAAGATTTAAATGACTACAAAATATTAATAAAACTATTTTTTTTTAATTTTTGAAATTATATAAAGATTAAAAATAAGGTGCTATTTTTTTGTATTTTTCAAATTTATGAGAAATACATAAACTAAAATTTATTTATTTTTATTTTTTCCATTTTTGAAATGAAAATAAAGTAAAGAGTCAAAAATAGCTGAAATAGCTATATTTGGCCTAAACTAAATATTTTAGCCTAAAAATATAAAAAAATCTTGTGGAGGGTCAAAAATCACACGTCTACAACCCTACCTATATCCCACCATTAGCTCAGCCACAAGATCCTCATACAGTTAATTCCTCTCCGGCTTAGCCTGCTTACCAGCAATACTACGCAACTATTTCCCAAACACCACCACCTCCCCTACCCAAGCAAATTCCATGCCCTCCACCTCCAACCACTCCCGTGTTTGTGGCTCCTCCACCCGTCACATTACAGAGATCTTCTAGTGAACCCCTGTTTCAAACTCAGGAAACCCACTACTACCCACTGGAACCCACCTTCAAACCACCAGAACCATATCCTTACACTCCCCTTCTTGATATCTCAGCTGAAGAAGAGAAGCCTTCTAAAAACCCTGAGTAGGAAGAAATGATACGAAAGGTGAAAAGCTTGGAACAATCGTTCAGAAATTTGCAAGGTCTAGGAGGACAGGTGAGTGTCGCTTACAAGGACTTGTGCTTGTTTCCTGACGTCTAATTGCCTACGGGATTCAAGTTACCAAAGTTTGATCTGTATGATGGACATGGTGACCCGGTAGCACATCTACGGGGATTTTGTAGCAAGATGAGAGGTGTTGGAGGAAGGGATGAGTTATTAATGGCATACTTTAGTCAAAGTCTCGATGGTGCTTCTTTGGAGTGGTACACACGGCAAGATCATGCCTGATGGTACACTTGGGATGATTTGGCCCAGACATTTGCAAGCCATTTTTAGTACAACTTAGAGATCATTCCGGACCGATTATCACTTACCAAAATTGAGAAGAAGCCAGGGGAAAGTTTCAGAGAGTATGGTTTTCGGTGGAGAGAACAGGCCGCCAGAGTTGATCATCTAATGAAGGAAAGCGAAATGATCGATTATTTTCTGCAGGCTTTAGAGCCTACTTACTATGGTCATCTGGTGTCAGCAGTGGGAAAGTATTTTAATGAGATAGTGAAAATGGGAAGTATGGTGGAAGAAGGTCTCAAGACTAACAAAATTATGAGTTATTCGGCGATTAAAGCAACTACCCAGGCCATCCAGAGCGGCACTGGAGGGGTATTGGGAAAGAAGAAAAAGGAAAATGTTACAGTAGTAGAATCAAGAGCTTGGCCCAGGGGTTCATAACTATATTATCACCAACCACGCCCCCATCCTCAAACCTACCCACACAACCCATATGGCCCACCATAACACTACTATCCACCTCCAGTTCCCCATTTCTCCATCCACCACGCCCAAACATACCCTCAACCTCAAGCACCATGGCGTGCACCCACCCCACAAAATACCTACCACACTCAAAACACATGCCCACCTCCGAGAGCCTATAAAACCCCACTGGACCCGATTTTCGACCCAACCCTACTGCCAAGAATGATAGGTTGCAAAAGAAGAAGACTTTCACTCTCTTAGGAGAATTTTATACCAGCTTATTCCATAGATTGAGACAGTTGGGCATGTTAAATCCAATTGAACCCAAATTGCCAAATCCTTCCCCAAGGAACCTGGACCACTTAGTGAATTGTGAGTATTGCTCAAGTGCGCCAGGACATGACACAGAGAAATGCTGGCATTTGAAAATGGCCATTCAAGAGCTCATTGATACCCGACAAATTGAAATGCAGGCTCCGGAGATGCCCAACATCACTCAAAATCCATTATCAACCCATCATGAGACTCACATGATCGAGTTAGTGCAGAAGGGAGAATACAAGAAGCCTTCACAAACAGTGATAATGATTAGGTCCAGTGAGAACAAAATAGATGAGAAATTGATCGGTGAGAAGGCATTGGTCAGAATAGAACACACAGTCAGTGAACCAGTGATGACAGTAAAACTAGAACCCGTTAAAGTGACAGTACCAGGAGTAGTTGTTAAGCCTGTGGTAATTGTAAAAGGCGCTCGCACAGAGCCGATTATCATCAAACCGGTGACTCAGTTACCAGTGGTTAGTGAAAAGACCATCCCGTGGAACTATGTCCGGGTGACTGTGATGTACAAAGGAAAGGAAGTTAAAGAAGAAGTGTGTGAAACTCATGGGTTGACTTGATCAGGGAGATGCTTTGCCCCTGAAGAATTGAGAAATGTTAAAGCAGCTAAAGACAATCCAACACCAGTAAAGAGGGTTGTTACTGAAGAAGAGGCTGAATAATTCTTAAAAAAGATGAAGGCACAAGACTATTACATTGTGGAGCAATTGAGGAAAACCCCGGCGCAGATTTCACTGTTGTCTCTATTGATTCATTCGGACGAGCATCGCCGGGCATTGATGAAGATTCTAAATGAAGCCCATGTTCCGGATATCTGTAAATCATCTGGAGAAGATAGCGAACAAGATTTTTGAGGTCAACAGGGTTACATTTTCTGATGATGAGTTGCCTTTGGAGAGTACTAAGAATAATAGGGCACTTTACCTCACTGTGAAGTGTGAAGACTATGTAGTTACTCGAGTATTGATTGACAATGGGTCTAGAGCAAACATTTTCCCTCTCTCCACCCTAGAAAAGTTAAAAGTGGACAGTGAGAGAATCCAGAAGAATAGCGTCTGCTTGCGAGGATTTGATGGAGGGGGAAAGGACACGGTCGGGGACATCGTGTTAGAACTAACAATAGGACCAGTTGAATTCACAATGGAGTTCCAAGTGCTCGACGTGGTTGTTTTTACAATCTCTTATTGGGTCGGCCCTGGATTCATGCCGTAAAAGTTGTGTCATCTACCTTGCATCAGATGGTCAATTCGAATGGGACCGATAGGAAATTGTTGTGCATGGAGAGGATAATTCATGTAATACCATTATGCCTTTCGATGAAGCTGAGGATGATAAAGGTCCATGGGTTTACCAAGTCTTGGATACAGTGTTAGTTGCCAAAATTCCAGAAGGAGAATGTATTCCTAGGCCCAGAGTAGCTGCTGCATCAGTCATGGTGGCTTCAGAAATGATAAAGAAAGGATTTTTACCCGCAAAAGGCTTGGGTGCCTCTTTATAGGGCATCATACAGCCGGTATCTCTTCCTGGAAACTTGGATACTTTCGGGTTAGGCTTTAAGCCTACTACTAATGACATAAGGCGATCTAAACAGATGAAAAAGAGAGCATGGACCCTTCCAAAACCCATACCCCTCCTATCCCGTTCTTTTGTCCGGTATGGTACTAAGAGGCGCCCAACAACGTTAATGCTTCATTCTGTAATGATGGAACCCGACAAGGAGCTGATGGAAATGTTTGAAAAGTTGTTTGATGAGGTGAATATGGTGGAGGCAGGCGAAGGCCCAAGCAAAGCAGATGTGCATTTCGTGGGGGTCCGTGCCAAGCTTAATAATTGGGAAGCTACTCCTCATCCTACCCAGAGGGAGTCATGGTAGTTAGTTTTGATTTTTCTTTCAGTTTAATCTGGATTATTTCCAAGGTTGTAATTCAGATGCTATGTTCCGTCCGTTTGGATGAGTTAAACCTTGTTATCTTACAATTTTAATAATGTGCAATTTCCTCTCTTTTTCATTCCTGATAGCCTTTATTTTGTCTTTCTTTTCTTTCTTGTACAGTCCCTTTTATGCTGGTATCACTGATGTGTCATGCATGCGGAGTCTTCGGCCTAGTCTTGATTATCAATCTAACTCCGAAATAATAATACAAGAAATTGAGTGTGATGACCAGTAGAATATGATGATGAGGAAGCCTTTGAAAAAATCAGTAAAGAATTAAGTCAATTTGAGGAAAAACCCAAACCTAATCTGAATGATATAGAGGCAGTCAATTTAGGGGATCAGGAGAATGTTCAGGAAACAAAAATAAGTGTCAATTTGGAAGCTCCGCTCAGGGATGAAATAATCAAAGCATTGCTTGAGTACAAAGATGTTTTCGCATGGTCATATGATGATATGCCGGGTTTAAGTACCGACTTGGTGGTCCACAAACTGCCCATTGACCCCGCATGCCCTCCTGTCAAGCAGAAGTTGAGGAAATTCAAAACAAATATCAGTGTGAAAATCAAAAAAGAGGTCACCAAGCAGTTTTATGCGAAGGTTTTCCGGGTTACCCGATATCCCACCTGGTTAGCTAATGTTGTGCTTGTACTAACGAAGGATGGGAAGACCAGAGTGTGCGTTGATTACGGTGATCTCAATAAAGCGAGTCCATTTAGTATCGACCTTGAATAAAAATAGAGATGATGAGTCTCGCCAAATAATAATACACAATTGCGGGGCCTTCAAATAAATTGCTATATAAATTTTAGACTTGGAAGGACCATTTAGCGAATTTCACGGTCTTTCCCAAAGCCAATAAATACGTAAGTGCTTTTGGCGCGATTTATAATAATATTACTTTCCTAATACGGGTGCACATCTATGTGACCCAAATCCAAATCTCAACGAAATCAAAATGTGTTAAAAAACCACGGGCGTACTGGTACGGTGTGGTTCGAAATATATTTTCACAATGTTGCAATTCTTTTGTAATTCAATAATAAAAGTGGATTATTAACAAAAGCACATAAAAATGGAATATATATGAAGATCAAATAAAAACAAATACAACAGTTGAGCGACCGTGCTAGAACCACGGAATCCGGGAGTGCCTAACACCTTCTCCCGGGTTAACAAAATTCCTTATCCGGATTTCTGGTTCACAGACTGTTAACAGAGTCATATTTTCCTCAGTTCGGGATTTAACCGGTAACTTGGGACACCATTAATCTCCCAAGTGGCGACTCTGAATAAATAATAATCAATCCCGTTCTGACTGTCCTTTAATTGGAAAAACTCTTTCCTTATTATACCCTTCACGGGGTGTAAGCAAAAAAAGGAGGTGTGACAGGGCTCGGGTTGTGGTTCGAGTGGTTTGGGTTTGATTCGAACCAAACCAGCTATGGTTTGGTGACGAGGGAGGCTAGGGGAGTGTTAGGTATCAATTTGGGGTGGTTTGGCGTAGGTTGAGTTTTGGCTCGAATCTTCGATTAAAGATTCGAGAAGATGTAGCTAGATTCGAGCCAAGAGGCTTGTGGATTTGGGTTCAGGGTGTGATGGGGGTTCTGTGGTGTTAAAATGGTGGCCGGCGGCATAGTTGCCGCCGGTTTTCAGGCGAAGGGAGCTCATGGCGGCTAGGGTTTGGGCCTGGGTTCCGTCTCTGAGGTTTGAGAGACACGATGGTGAAAGGGGGGGGCTTGGCTACGGGGGACGTGGGGTGTGAGTGTGGTATTATATACGAGGTAGAAGATGAGATCCTGGCCGTTGGATCAAGTTGGATTGATGGCCAGGATTTCTTGCTAGGGAGGGAACGACGTCGTCTCAATTAAATGAGACTGGGTCGGTCTCAAGGGTGAACGGGTCGGGTTAAATGGAAGGCTTGGGGCCTTTGGATGAGACAGGATGGACGGTTTAGATCAGCTCGCTCAAAATGGCGTCGTTTCAATTATGCGAAAGCTGAACTGGACCGTTAGATCTATTTGATCAACGGTCCAGGTTTGAGGCTCAGAAACGACGTCGTTTGGACCATCTCATAGACGGACTGGTTTGGACTGGGTCACTGGGACGTTTGGGCCTAGTTTTGGTTTAAAATTTGGCCCAAATCCAATTTGCTTCATATTTTCAAACCTTTTCTTTCCTTCTTTTAATTAACTAAAATTCCTAAATAATTTACAAAAAATAAAAAATAAAAATCACACAAATATTAATTACTACTCACAACCATTAACATACAAATAAAATAAAAAATAAATAAATAAAATCACACAATGACAAGACACGAAATGCATATTTTTGTAATTTTCTTTTACCCAAATTATGGTTAATTAAATTCTAAAAATGCACAATTAACTCCTGAATGCCTGCAACATATACTTTTGTATTTTTATTTAACTACAATAAGGTGAGCATTTTACGGACCAAACAATTACCAAAACGTCCCGTAAATCCTCAAAATTGTACCCGAAGGTAACTTGTTTTATTTTTCAATTTCTTTTGGAGTAGTTTCCGAGAAGCAAAAATCACGTGCTCACAAGTACAAAGAATAACATAAAAATCTGAAATTTATGCAGATATATCCAAGTAATCATCTAAACGTTAGCTAGAAAATAATTCTAAGCTAATAGGTACTTACTACTCCGATTAAGTACAAAGAATAACATAAAAATCTAAAATTTATGCACATATATCCAAATAATCATCTAAACTTTAGCTAGAAAATAATTCTAAGCTAATGGGTAATTACTACTCCGATTAAGTATATATTAACTCTTTTATGCAATTCATCAAACACCTTGTGTGCGTGCTTTTGTGAGTTAAGCCACTTTAATAAAGGATTATATCAATTCACCTCAAAACTCCTTCAGCCAATACGTAGACCCCAATCCAATTTATACCCGTCAAACAATCGATTCCACTACAACAAGTGCATTTTAATCAATTTTAAAGTTTCACACCTAAACATGTAATTTACTGTTGATATAGAGGAAGAAGGGATTAAGTATATATTAACTCTTTTATGCAATTCATCAAACACCTTGTGTGCGTGCTTTTGTGAGTTAAGCCACTTTAGTAAAGGATTATATCAATTCACCTCAAAACTCCTTCAGCCAATACGTAGACCCCAATCCAATTTATACCCGTCAAACAATCGATTCTACAATAACAAGTGCATTTTAATCAATTTTAAAGTTTCACACCTAAACATGTAATTTACTGTTGATATAGAGGAAGAAGGGAATTAACCAGTGGCGTACGCATGAATTTTTGTAAGCGGTGTCACCATTTTAGACATGAACAAATAAAAAAATGACTGTAATAATATCATACTTAAAAAACAATCAAGAAAAAGAAATAACACAACGTACAATGCAGCATCCTTCAATTTATAAAATGTATTGTACTAATCAACTAGTACAAAAGTATTAAAACACAGAATGAGGTTACACAGATTCGAACTCAAGACCTTGACCACAAACTTTGAGGCTTTGACCGGATGAGATAGGCGCCACTTTGTGACAAGTGGTGTCACTTATTTAATATTATCGTTTTTCTGGTTTTTTCATTTGAATTATATATAAATAATTAGTAAGAATTTTCGACAAAGCAGTATCACGTGACACCGCTTGGGCTAAGCTAAATCCGCCCCTGGAATTAATTATTCAATTCTTACCTATTACTACTTTAGAATAATTGACAATAGGAATTTTATATACCTGAGTTCAAGAATAAATGATTCGTAAAGCATCGTTGACTGCGTGACTTGTTCGCTGCTTCTGTTTCTTACTTCGTGTGTGCGTGCTTTTCTCTGTAAAATTGTTTCTTAAGCTTTTGTGTTTGTTTTGACTTTCAATGCCTTTGGTTTGTATTGGTCGTGAGGCAGAGGAGTGATATATGGGCTTTAAGCCCAAATTCTTAAAAGCATAGTTTGTTTCCCTTTTTTCTTTTTTTTTATACTCACTTCTAATGATTAATAATATAAAAATATTAATATTTTTCTTAATTGTATGTCCAATTATTTATAAATATAAAAGTAATTCAAAATCAATCACAAGAATTTAAATATGTAATAGAAGTATAATTTAAGATTATAAAAATTAAATTCTATATCTAGGGTTTCTTGAAACTTTTTTATAAATTTGAGGAGTATTACAATCTTCCCTCCTTAAAAACATTCGTCCTCGAATGTTACTAGGGCCTTTTTCTTAAGCTAACAATTATTCCGTAAGTCCATGAACCTCTTAAGTTTTCTTAGCGCTACTCACTTTTCTAAGAGACTCAAAATTTTGGCTAACTCCCTAAATTTTCAAAAATTTCGGCAGAGTTTCCCTTGTAAATTGGACTATCCAAAAAAATATCCCTGTCACAAATACCACAATTACACCAACAACAACCAAATATACTATAACAGGCCATTCATAGGCACCATACACATCTCAAAAATTAATTACTCACACTCCGGCAAGGAGGTACCACAATAA
>MU764974.1:0-42599 GCA_026770625.1 Nicotiana glauca
TCTTTTTACGCTTATATACACATATATTCCTTTTAGCCGGAGTATGTTAAAGCGCCGTAAAAAAGAGGTGTGACACATAGACACATGGAACACGGGGTGTACTAAAGACATTTTAAGGAGGCAATTCTAGCCTCTAAGCCACCTGCCCTACCCGTTGAGAGACCCGATACGGTCTGAAATACCTAGGACTCAACTTCTCTTTCTTTCCGAATCGCATGACTCCCTTCATAGGAGATACCCTCAAGAACACCCAATCATCAACTTGACATTCCAAATCTCTTCGGCGAACGTCCGCATAGGATTTCTGGCAATTCTGAGCAGTTTTCATCCTTTTCTGAATGACTTTAACTTTCTCCATAGTCTGTTACACAAGATCTGGCCCTAGTAATTCTTCTTCACCTACTTCAAACCACCCAATCGGAGACCTACACCTTCTTCCGTACAATGCCTCAAACGGTGCCATCTGAATGCCAGCATGAAAGATATTATTGTAAGCAAATTCTATAAGTGGTAAGTGGTCATCCCAACTACCTTTGAAATCCAAGACACAAGCCCACAACATATATTCAAGCTTCTGAGTAGTCCGCTCGGCCTGACCGTCGCTCTGCGGAAGGAAAGTTGTGCTGAGATTCACCTGAGTACCCAAACATTGCTGAAATTTCTTCCAAAAACTAGCTGTGAATTAGGCCCCTCGATCCAAGATAATAGAAAGTGGAGTGCCATGAAGCCTTACTATCTCCTTGATATACAACTTAGCATATTGTTCTGCAGTATCGGTGGATTTGACTGGCAAGAAGTGAGCTGATTTGGTGAGTCGTTCCACTATTACGCAAATTGAGTCGAACTTGCGCTGAGTGCGAGGTAACCCTACCATGAAATCCATGTTGATCATCTCCCATTTCCAAATTGGTATTTCCATAAGCTGAGTTAACCCACTAGGCCGCTGATGCTCAGCCTTCACTTACTTACAATTCGGACATTTAGATACAAAGTTCGCCACACCATTTTCATACTGTTCTAGCAATAAATCTCCTTGAGACCATTATATATTTTCGTAGAACATAGGTGCACGGAATACCTGGAATTATGAGCCTCCGCCATCACCCTCTCCCGAAGCTTATCCACATTCGGGACACATAGCCTACCTTGACACCGCAACACACCATCCTCGTAGCCGAGTGAAAATGCTGAAGTCTTGTTATTCAAAACTGCTTCCTTCATCTGAGCCAATGCTGGATCCATAAACTGCTTTTCCTTGACCTCCGCTACGATAGACGATGCTGCTCCATTATGCACCACAACATTCCCCTCGTCTGATGCCGAAAGGGAAACTCCTAAACTGGCTAATTGATAAACCTCCCGAGCTAAGGGCTTGTGATCCACTCCCAAATAAGCCAAACTACCCATAGATTTGCGACTGAGAGTGTCGACCACCACGTTTGCCTTCCCTAGATGGTACAAAATATTCATATCATAATCCTTTATCAATTCTAACCATCGTCGCTGCCTTAAATTTAGTTCCTTGTGCTTGAACAAATACTGGAGACTCTTGTGGTCTGAGAACACATCCACATGGACCTCATAAAGATAATGCCGCCATATTTTCAAAGCAAACACAACTGCTGCAAGCTCCAAATCATGTGTCAGATAATTATTCTCGTGATTCTTGAGCTGCCTCAAAGCATACGTTATAACCTTCCCATGTTGCATCAACACACACCCCAAACCAACCCTGGAGGCATCACAATAAACCACAAATCCTTCCGTGCCTTCAACCAAGGCCAATATTGGCGCCGAGGTCAACCTTGACTTCAGTTCCTGAAAACTTTTCTCATAAGCGTCGGACTATTGGAACTTAGCTGCTTTCTGTGTCAATTTAGTCAACGGGGAGGCGAGGATCGAGAATCCCTCCACAAACCTCCGATAATACCCTGCTAAACCCAAGAAGCAACGAATCTCTATCGGGGTTGTGGGTCTAGGCCAATCCTTCACTGCTGCAATCTTCTGGGGTCTACCTGAATCCCTTCACTGGAAACAACATGACCCAAAAAAGTAACGGACTTCAACCAAAACTCACATTTCAAAAATTTAGCATACAATTGGTGCTGACGAATAGTCTGCAATACTGCTCTGAGGTGAATGGCATGATCCTCCCTGCTTCGCGAATAAACGAGGATGTCGTCAATGAAAACAATCACAAAGGAATCTAGAAATGGCTTGAAAACCCGATTCACAAGGTCAATGAAAGTTGCGGGGGCATTGGTTCGCCCAAAAGACATGACCAAGAATTCAAACTGACCATAGCGAGTTCTGAAGGCGGTCTTAGGAATATCCTGCTCTCTGATCGTCAATTGGTTATACCCGGACCGCAGATCGATTTTGGAGAAGAATTTTGCACCTTGCAATTGGTCGAAAGAATCATCTATCCGAGGCAAAGGATATTTATTCTTGATGGTGAATTTGTTAAGCTACCGATAATCAATGCACATCCGAAGCGACCCATCCTTCTTTCTAACAAAAAGAACCGGAGCACCCCATGGCGACACACTCAGTCGTATGAACCCCTTCTCTAATAAATCCTTCAGCTACTCCTTTAACTCTCTTAACTCTGCTGGCACCATTCTGTATGGTGGAATAGATATTGGCTGAGTGTCCGACAATACATCAATCCCGAAATCAATCTCCCTATCTGGCGGAATCCCAGGAAGCTCATCCCGAAACACTCCAAGAAATTCATTTACAACTGGCACGGACTCGAGCACAGACACTTCTGAAGTAGTGTCCGCCACCGGACCAAATTATAGATACACCCCTTACTTTATCATTTTCGAAGCCTTAAGGTAAGAAATAAACCTACCCTTTGGAAACACACCATTTCATTCCCATTCAACAACCGGCTCGCTAGGGAACTCGAGTCTCATGACTCTCATTCGGTAGTCAAGTTTGGGAAAGCACGAATAAAGCCAGTCCATCCCCATGATTACATCAAAATCTACCATTCCAAGCTCAATAAGATCGGCCGTGGTAACACGACCACACACCGTGACAACACAATTCCAATAAACTCGCGAGGCTGTAATAGAATCACCAACCGGAGTCGATACAGAGAACGGCTCATGAAGTTGTTCGGGTTCTATCCCAAAACTTGAAGCAATGAATGGGGTGACATAAGACAAAGAGGACCCCGGATCAATAAGATCATAACAATCAATGTTCTGAATAGACAAGATACCTATAACAACATCTGGAGAAGCCTCAGCACTCTGGCGACCACTCAAAGCATAGAACCGTCTAGGTCCACCGCTACCACGAGCTCCACCCCTAGCTGCACCATGCCTGCTGGAGCTGGAGGACACACTGATGATGTAGCAACTGAAGAACTGGATGAGTGGGCAGATCCCCTACCCATACCCAAACTGGGCGCACGACAGTCTCGCTGGATGTGACCTCTCATCCCGCACCTATAACATATCGGGATATCTAAATATCAAGTCTATGTATGGAATCTCCCACATTTGGGGCATGTGCCCCCTGTTGTTGAGACCTCACTCCTGGACGACCAGACTGATGGGGCCTCCTACTGTCTGAACTTGGTTTGGAATGACTGCTCTACTGATAACTATGCACATATGGCAGTGCACTAGCCGAGGACTGAGCATATGACTGGGATGGTCCTGATGACCCTCTCCCCGGAATTGGTCTCCCTGAGTGACCCATTGACCGGGACCTGCTGCTACTCTCCTTTTCTTCCTGAATCTTCAACTTCCTAGCCTCTGTGGCCTGAGCGAATCCTATAATCTTTCCATAATTCATATCTGATTGCAAGGCCGCTGTAGCAGCCTCATTCACCACCAAAGGACTAAGGCCCTCGACAAATCGCCGAACTCGAGCATCCATAGTCGACACTAACTGAGGTGCATACTTGGACAATCTCACAAACTCCATGTGGTACTCCCAAACACTCATACTGCCCTGTTTGAGGACCTCAAATTCAGTGGCACGGGCTGCCATTGTCTCGGCAAGCAGGAAGTGGTCCATAATGGCATCTACAAACTCATCCCATCTAGCCGGAGGTCTTCCCTCATCACGAGAATCCTCCCACATCTCAAACACGAACGTGCCGCTCCCCTCAGCCTGTACGAAGTCAACTCAACCCCTTCTATCTCTGTAGCCTTCATCACTCTAAGGGTCTTATACATATCATCAAGGAAATCCTGCGGATCGACCTCTGGGTCTGTGACTGAGAATTCTGGAGGGGCCAATCGAAGAAACTGGTGGACTCTGGAGCTGGCGGAATCTCCCTGTCCACTGGAGGACACAGGGGTATCATGAGATCTCTGGGCCTGGGTGCCCATTAACTAGGTCAACATACGAATGGCTCCTCTAAGGTCCGCATCAGAAATCCCGGGACCAGAAGATGGAACAGTATCAGAATCAGGAATATCGGTGGGAGGGATGGTGGCACCCTCTGCCGCAGCTGGAACAGGAATGCTTGGATCTGGAATAGATGGGCTGGGCAAGTTCAAGGCCGGTGAGTCTCTCTCACCCATGGCATCGGGTACATGACTCAAAGCCACACTTGGGGTGGTGTTGGCCCCAAGGCCGAGTCTAGCTTTCTTCTCAGGTGCCATTTCTGAAAATTTTGGAACAAGGCACGAGTTAGACATAAATACTTCCAATTTTCACTTCACCGCATGATATAGAATAACAAAAAAAGTGGGTAAATTCCAAAATGTCCATGCAGCCCCCTACTTATAGATGTGGTCGACAACATACCGATAAGAAGGGCTCTACTAGACACGACTACATCCTAGGACACTTTAAAACCTTAGGCTCTGATACTAAGTTTGTCATGGCCCAAACTCGAGGAACATGACTGGCGCCCGACCAGGTAGCCCAGTCAAGCGGACCTGGCTACTTTTTCTAAGCCACGAGCTACCCCTTGTTTTCCTTATTCAATATTCCAAGAACTAGCGATATAATTAATTTAAAACACCTTTTTGTGAAATATACATAATACATGACAGTTAGTGAAGTTATTAATTCATTGCCCAACAAAAGAAACATGGATATACATAAGCTTCTAACCCATATCCACTATCTATGGAGACTCTAAAAGTAAAATAGGATAATACAGTATTTTCCGGTAACAAGGATCCAGCTATACCTTACACAACAGTGAAATAAAACTACGAAAATAAGCGGCCTGAGCCACGTAGGGCCCCGAGAGGAATGGGGCTCACCAAAACAACTGACGGAAGATAAAGAGGGTGCTATGATCAGTTTGTTGGAGTACCTGTTGCAGATCCACCTACAATCATAACATAAATGTAGCGCCCCCGACAAAAAGGGACATCAGTACACTGGAATTGTGGGTATGAACAAACTTTGCTCCAAGTAAAATCAAGCCATAAACAAGTAAGTAACAGTAACAGAAAAAACAATCAAATCCATAAAGAAAGAACAATCAAGCCAAACAAGCTTTTCAAACTCTCCCGTTTTCCCTTCCATATTTCCACATCAATAGATTTCACATTTTTGCTCATATTTTTATTTCAACAGTGATTTCGATCACTTTCCACCCTTATTACCTTGGCCACCCTTATTACCACAACCCGCATCTTATTACTTCATGTTGCGGCGCGCAACCCGATCCCACCATACAGTTTCAATTCACAAACAATAACAACAACAACAATGAACAATTCACAAGGATCACAACAACACTTCTTAAGGAGTAGTAACAATAATTTACAAGTGTTTCCATAACCATCTATAATATTTCCGTCATACTCCACAATTCACAAATGTTTCACATTACTACTATACCTTCCCACGATAAGCCATAGATGTTAAGATCACAATTATTCCAGTTGCATCACTTACAATTTCCTTACGTTATTTGTTTCTTATCTAATGCCACATATCATAATCACAACCATGAAAATCACACAAATTTCACAATTTACCCACGTGAATGTCACATACCAAATATTTGAACACCAACAAGGCGCTTTTACAAAGTCAAGGTTAGCCATACATACCTGGAGTCGAATTCCATTTTTAAACTCCTATTTTCAGTCACCAAGCAATCTAGCCATGTCAATCTAGTTAACAAATTAACACATGCACCTTAGAATTTGAAATTCACAATTACTATCCGAGTTTATTTAAGTTATCAACCCTTCTTTACACAAATTCTTTACTCTTTCCCAACTACTCTTACTAGATTTTAGGTTTTAATAAACATGCCTGAGTGTTTCAACCCTTATTATCAAGAATTAATGCATGAGACTTTCCCCCTCTCAATAAATATGAAAGTCAATGAAAATGGGGTAGGGATTTTACCTGTAGAAATGGAGATGAAGACACTTGCTTTAAAATTTCCCGGACCAGATAATTTGAGGAACAAATTTTGAAGAAGATGAATTTGTCTCTCAGGAACCTTTCCTCCCTCTCTCTTATTTTGTTCAGAAAATATGTAAAAAAAGAGGGGTTGGGGTGTTATATTAGAAAGGGGGTCGGGTTTTAAAGTTTAGAAAATAGAAGCCCGAGTAAGATCTGCGGTCGCACTATGCGATCACCGAATTGGAATGCGGTCCGCATATTGGACCGCAAAACTGACCCACTCACTGAATATGTCTGCCTGGGTAGGTGGTGGAAATACGGTCCGCATTCTGATTATGCGGTCGCATAATGGACCGCATTTTTAACATCAACTTAGACTAACTCTCTGATTAACTATGCGACAGGAATGCAGTCTGCATATCGATTATGCGATCGCATTCTGAATCGCAAAAATGACACTTTTCTGGAAAACTGATTCTTTTGATTTTTTAAAGGCTTAGATCACTACCAAGGATAACACATATTCGGAGTCAACACCACGAGTTACTAAGTTTTGAGGCCAAAAATTATTTATGGGGCCTTACATCGGAGTACTCACATTACTCAGTACAGATACAGGTATAGCTGAGTTCGTTCCTGAGTGCTGATTTTCATCCAGATCAGGCGGACCCGGAGAGACGAGGTAGTTGTCAGCGTCCACAACCCCGTTTCTTCCTTATCTTTTCTTATATTTCATCTATCTCGGACTATGTTCTTAGATACAGTCTTGTAGTAGTTGATGAACTCTGTAGTAGCTCATGACTTGTGACACCCCGATTGCGGGTTGGATTAGGGTTGGCTTTCATGTTATCGCGGTTATGTTCGTATTGCTGGCTACGATATTCCTGCTTTAAGCTTATTTATGATTAAGAACTATCAGATATTTGAGGAGCTAAATGTTATGTTGGCTAGCCTCGTATTTTCGAGGCGCTTGGGTCGTGACACTGGTGTTGGGCTCCTCGAAACCTTTTGGGTTGCCATACCGATGATATAAGAAGTGAAATGTACAACACCCATCTGCCAGATGCGGGTCTTGAATATCCCGGCTAATGCTCAACAGGTCCAAAAACCTATGAAGGGTTACCGGTCGTGGGACTAGTGGGTATCGACCTCGAAGGTTCCCGTTGAGGCCCGCATATCCCGTAATCTCCTCTAAGGTAGGTGTGAGTTCAAAATCTTAAAATCGGAATACGTTACGAGGCGGGTCCCAAAATGGTATTAGTGCCTCAATGATATCTTTCCTCAGTTTGATGTTCAGTTGATCAACTAGACCGCCCAAAATTTTAACCACAGTATCTCTGCTTCCTTTTCCTAGATCAGGACACCACATGTGAAGTTTCAAGGGGATCTCACTCAGGACTGAGAAGGTCTCGATGTTACTTGAAGTCATCCTGCACGTTTATTTAAAAAGGGAATTTTAAAAACTGGCTATTTTTGCAAAATTCTTTATTTAACAAGACAAGGAGTTGGTTTTGCGAATACAACCTTTCAGCGCTTCTGGGAAGAAGATTTTAAGGTTGTGCCTGCAAACCGTTTTAAAATGACTCAGGGTGGCTGTTTTTACAAAAGAAGCCTTCTGGCGCCCTTTTGGGGACATTCGACTTATTTTAACAAGAATGGCATCACCCGAATTTATTTATGACAAATTTAAATTTAGTATTTTTGGCTAACTTTGCAAAAAGGGAGGTTGGACCCGATGAGGGTTGCCTACGTGTCTCACATCCGGTGAGAATCAAACAAGCGTAGTTCGGGTAGATTTGCCGAAATCAAGACTATTTTTGAACAACAATTTCCTTTCTATTCTGTTCAAATATTTTTCTTTTTTTTTGTTTTTCATTTTTCAAAAATCCGGTAGCATTTCGGTACTATTTGGACATTGGGTTTTTCAAAACAAATGGTCACCCTCACTTAGTCCTAACACTTCTTATTTTTCTCAATTTTCACTCATTTAGACAAGCCGGTCAACATGCAAAGCGGAGCAAATAAATGCGCAAGTAGCACGTAAGATGCATCAGGATGGTCAATTCATTTCAGGTCACCTGTCCCAGACGGACCCAACCCATGTGTTGAGTCTCCTAAGTCAAATGCACGTGATGCAAACAAACGTCCTACTAGGGATCGAGCATGAGGTTTTGTTCTTCTAGGCTTAAACCCTAGGTTTATTAATCTAGACCTGGCTTACCCGAGTGGACAACTCGAGCCGAGGGGGAGGCAGAGTACCGGGGATACAGAAGCTCCGCCGGCTTAGCAACTTATCCAACCTCTTTCTAAATTGGGAAAGACTCTAAACAGAAGAGAAGCTACATGAAGTGCACCCTTCCCCATGATGTAGAAGACTCAGAAAGAGGAAGGGATTCGCAACAGTTTATATATGCAATTTCAGCACATATCAAAGCGGTAAAACATTTAGCACGTATATCATGGAACATGTAGAAAAATCAGATAACTCCAAATATAACAATTATACTAAGATCAAATTCCGGAACCCTGAACCAGAATTCTGGGTTCGGATCCCTAGCAGAGTCACCAGAGCTGTCACACCTCTTTTTTTACACACCTAACCTAAAGGATAAATGTATAAGGGAGTTTTTATATTTAAAGTGACATTATTCGAAATGGGATTATTTATTTATTTCTTAGAGTCGCCACTTGGGATATGATTGGTTTTTGGTGTCCCAAGTCACCGATTTAATTTAATCCCAAATCGAGGAAAATTGTCGACTTCCCAATTTGAGTCTGCGAACCAGAAATTCTGTGTAAGGAATTTTGTTGACCCGAGGGAAGGTGTTAGGCACCCTCGGATCCCGTGGTTCTATCATTGTCGCTTAAATTATTATAAATGGCTAAAAATCTAATTTTTATACATGCTCCAGTCTATATTGAAATTTTATAATTATTTATCGCATTTAATTAATTTTAGGAATTGAACGTCGTTTAAAATATATTTTCGGATCACGTCACATGAAATGCACCCGGATCCTCAACACATTTTATTCAACGTTTTGGGATTTGGATTTGGGTCACATGAAATGCCCACCCGTATTTAGGAAAGTAAAATTATTAAAAGGCACACCTAAAGTAACTAACGTATTATTATCTTTGCGGTAGGCTGTGAAATTCGCTAATCGGTACATCCCGGATTCTAAGTATTTTATTATAAGCAATTAAAGAGGGCCACGCAAATTTTGCATTTTTATTTGGCATGGCGCGCCTCGCTTTATTTTAAAAGATATCCTAAAGCAAACTATTATTTTCTATTGTATTTGTCTTTAAAAGGACCTAGTTAATTAATATTATAAAATTCGGGCCTCAAGTTCAAGTCCGACTTCAAACAAAAGGGAAAACCTTCTTAATTTGAACCCGCTACCTAACTCGAAACTCAAAATTTATATTGCAAATTAATTCCTGTCTTCCTAATATAACTTTGAAAGGGGTTTTATTTCCAGCAATATTTTGGGCCTTGAAAGTTCGGCCCATACCTGGAAGATGTTCAGCCATGCCTTATGTGAGGCTAGGCCACTGTGGGCTGTACAAATCATTTTGGGCCTGTATAAATACTGTGCCAGGTTTGGCCTGTGGATAAGCCCCAGTCCGGCAAATTTGGATCTATGAGCTTTAAAGTTATGGTTGGATTTGGGTAATTATCCAATCAAGCATTCTGATTTTTGGTCCTAATGTCATGTACATATTTAGCTTATCAAAACATGCTCAATAACAAGGTTTCAATAACCAATTCATTTCATCCAAAACACGTCACAAAATGCGATTCCTGGGCTAACTAATTACTGCATATAAATTACCAAGCCTATTGGGCTTCAGATTTACTGTAAGAATTTGTACTGCTTTTCCGGAACTTAAACACACCTGTTCATTAAAATTCTATACTCCAAATTGATTATTCAAACTGAAAATTAATGTCTAATATTGACGCGAGGGCCAGAACTTGCACATTGAGCTTTACATGAGTTATTGATCCATTGTTTGGATCACAACTCCTCGAATGGGCTCATGTATTTAATGCACTGCCTACAAAATAGAAAATGAATCAACCCTAATTCTAAATTTTGTACAGTAATCTATATGTGAAATATTTAAAATCTCAAAACAGTCCAATTAAGTCCAGTCATACAATCCAGGGATTATGTAAATACAAATCTAAATAAAACTTGAACAAATGCATGTTAATTACTATCTACTCAATTATTACTACATGGCAGTCAAAATAAACATGCTTTGCGGCAAATGAAGGAGAATTTTTATTCCACTTTGTCAATCCAAGCTACTGCATATCAAAACTTGAGTATGTACCTGGAAATTGGGGCAAAACAAAGGTCAATGGATTATGAGCAATATCGCAGCAATTCAACAACAAAATCACAGGCTCGGAGTGATCTTATAATGCTAGAAATGCTTGTCAAATGGCACAGGATTCTTGCAGTCATGAAACCAAGAAAAATAGCTTAAATGCACCCAAATCAACTTGAGATTGAGACCAAGAATGTTTAGATGATTTCAGCAACTAGGTACTGATGTAAGAGATGTGAATGAGCTACTAAAATATCAAAATTAGCCTAAAATTTATAATAGAACAGTATTTCTGGGGATTTTTGTAAGTTTTCTATTTTTCTTTTGTTTTTCTGAAGAATCTAGATCTAAAAATGAAGGTTATTGCTACTAGAATTCAGAACTGAATTGTCTTTTAATTTGAAATTCAAAATGTGAGATTTTAGCTTGTAAGAGGAGGATTTTGTGAGGGAATTATAAGTTGGAAGGAATTTGGAATTTCAGAGCTTCTAAATTTGTTAAAGAAGGCAATAGGTGTGCCTTTTATAGGCAAGAAATGGGGCAGAAGGTTCTGGAAGCTTTCACACATTTTTTCCCTCTTTTAATTTCAGATTTCACCTATTAAACCTTCAATTTATGACTTGTTTCTCAAGTTACTGCCCTAAGTTTGCTGAAATCTACACTAAAGACCTATTCTAGAAGGACCTAGGGTGTTCTTTTAAGTATAAAATACCTATACTACCTTTATCTTAGTTTTGAATTTACTACTCTTCATAAAACAGTCCTTTTCAATGCCCAAACTACCCTTGGAAACCCCCTAAAACTACTAAACCAAACAACCCTTTTACTTTAGTTAAAAACTAACTATAGTTAACCCTAGTGATTAAATAAGCTATAACCAATCATCCTAACTTAAAACTGAACTTTATCATTACTAATTACCACTAACATTGACTTAACAACTAATAAACCATTAAAACTAAAACAAAATTATGAACTGAAATCAAACTAAATCCAAGTCAATTCCAAGGAAACGAAAACAGATAGAAAACATTAAGAACAAACTAAAATCCTAGTTAACAAATTAGAAGAAATTAAAACCTATACTACTAAACTAAAAATCCCTTTCAAATATATTGGAACTAAACTAGTTACCAGAACAAGATCAGTTCCTAAATCAATTTACAAGAGCATAATAAAGAAGGAAATTGTTGTTTCATGCATTAAACACTAATCGGACTAAGTAACAGGAAACCTAATTAAACTAACACTCGATTGATTCAGCTAACATTTGAGCATTCAAACTAACAAAACAAAAATCAAATCAGAATTTAAACAAAAGAAATAAAAATTAACCTAATCATTTATATCAATCATAGAGACGGAATGCTGTTAAACTAGACTAGAATTAAAACTATGCTCGATTGAACATACAAAACAACGAATCAAACTAACAGAAAACTAAAGAAAAGACAGAGAAGAAAACTTACTGATTTTTGGAACTCTACAAGAACTGATCTTCGAAATTGGTTTCATGTTAATATTATATGTCTATTCTATCAAGAATAGGCCTATAATATTAACAAGAACTCAACCGCATTTGAAAAACTCGAAAACACGCTTGAAACCTATAAACCCTTGATTTGAATTTTGGTGAGTTTTGGCGGGATTTGAGGAGTCTTGGCTATGGATTCGAGATGAGGGAGGTCAGGGGATTATCAGGTATTAATTTGGGACCGTTTTGACCAAATAGGGTTTTGGGGTCGGATTTTTAAATCAATATTCGAGAGGCTAGGCATTGATTCGAAGGAAACTATTGGTAGATTTGGAATGAGGGGAACGAGGAGAACCGATGATGTAATTTTGGGGTGGTTTGGATGAGTTTGTGTCTTAACCGAAATTTCGATCCATTATTCGAGCAAATCAGTTATGATTTGAGGGATAGGTCTTGGGGGTTGGAAAGAGGAGGAAAGGGAGAACGCGTGGTGAAATTTTGGGAGGATTTGGAGCTTCGCCGCTGGTGGCGACGATTTCCGTCCGGCGGCGAACGGTGAAGGTTTGGTGGGGCAACGGTGGGGTTAGGGTGGCTGGCGGAGACGGGGGTAGGGTTATAGGGTTGTACGAGGATGATGAGAAATGTCTAGGGTTTGTGGGATTTTTGGACACTTTTATTTAATATGCATGATTGAATCCAAATCGTTGGATTTGAGGGGATGAAGGGCTCAGATCTAAAGGCGCCAAACGGCATCGCTTGTTTAAGGGAAAAGGCAGGCCGGGTTTGGGGTGTTTTGGGCTGGACTGGGGTGGGTGTGGATCAGGTTTCATTTGGGTTATAAGCATATTTGGCCCAATTGTACACAAGACTTCTTTTATTTCCATTTTTATTTCTTTTTATTTATTTCAGTTTTTGTATATATATATATATATATATATATATATATATATATATATATATATATATATATATATATATATATATATATATATATATATATATAAACACCTGATTTTGTAAGAATGCAAAAATCAAAACAAAGACCTAGTATATTTTCAAGGTTAAGCTAATTATTTCCTAAAATTATTTTGAGAATTATTTCGCGACAAATTCAACAATTAACAATTACAAATGCAAAAGTGGACTATTTTGGTTATTTTCTTCCTATTTTGTTCTAAGACAAATTAACCACTAATTAATTGTCACGACCCCAATCCCGGTCGTGATGGCGCCCAATAATAATTGCTATGCAAGCCAACCACTTAATACCCTCAATCCGAGCATGAAGCTCAATACCGGTTAATTAACTATTTATAACAGATAACAAGGCTTAATGATTCAACTGATAGATAGGGACAAAACTGAAAATCATGATAACACCAATAAAACTCCCAAAAGACCTGGGGTCATGAGTCTAGAGCCTCTAATAACATAGAGTAATAAATCCTCAGTAATACTGATGTTCTAAAATACGGAAAGATAAAAGGGATAGGGGAGGAGCCGGGTCCTGCGGACGTCAGACAGCTACCTCGACAACTCCTGAAAGCCCTGGAAGCAGCAAACAGCTCGACTAAGCACCCGGAACACCTAAATCTGCACACATGGTGCAGGGAGTAAAGTGAGTACTTCCAACTCAGTGGTAATGGACATATATAATGGCTGACAGTAAGAATCTCAAAATATAACAATGCAAAGCTATAACCAATAATTCTACATGTTTATCGGTGGAACACTATCGGTAATAACAGGTAAAGCAGATAGACATCTAAGCATGAATGCAATGCAATGCAATGCACGTGACCGCTGCGGCGCGCAGCCCCATCCATTTGGGTACCCGCGCTCACTTTAGGGGTTCAGATTCTGGAGGGGCTCCTACAACCCAAACGCAATATCATCGTAACATTCACTGCGGTGTGCAGCTCGATCCACAATCAGTCTAGTTATATGCATGCAAGCCACACGAGCACAGTCAAACTTACCATTTTCAGTTCCAATTATTAAAAATTATATATTTAGTGTTTAAAACCGTAGAAATTTGCTATTCATTTGAGACCGTGTTTAACTCGGGACTGATATCATGAAAACATGCTAAACATCATGGAAATAGTGATAATAATCCCTAAGGGATCCAAATAATCGACATACAACCCAAATATACTCATAACAATCCAACTAGGATGTTTACCAACCAATTTCCAACCACTAACACAATATGAAAAACACTCGGTCGGACTAAGCCATAGTCCCCAATCACAAACGGCCCTGCACTCACCGTAGAGTACGTGTCTCGCCTCAATATAGCATCACAGTGTGATATACCGTGGTTTCAAACCCTCAGGTCATCATCTACATCTATTACTCACCTCAAACTGGCCACCAGACTAGTCCGCTATGCCTTTTCCTCTCGAATCCACCTCCTCACGCGTCGAATCTAGCCGAAACCATAACAAATACATTAGAATAGGCTAAAGAAACATAACCCAATCGAAAGAACTCAAAAAACACCAAAAATGTCAAAATTGGCAAAACCCGATCCCTGGGCCCACTTCTCGAAAGATTACGAAATTCACATCACTGGATTCCTCGTCTCGCCACAAGTCCGTACACATAAAATTTATCAAAATCGGAGTTCAAATGCCCCTTCAAATCCCATTTTCACCTCACAAATTCTCAAGCCCTAACTTACCCCATTTTGGTGATTTTCCACTAGTTTCTACGATAAATTACCACAAACTCGAATAATTAGGCCAAGAAACTTACCTCCAATTGATTCTCAGTCAAATCCCTTGAAATTTCTTGTCCAAGGCTCTTAAGGAGGTTAACAATCGTGGAAATAATGAAGGAGTTCGCGGATGATATAATATAAAAACCCCACTAGATGCCCAGTTTTCCTTCTATGCGAACGCGAGACCCCCCTTGCATTCGTGATGAACAAAATTCCAACTGACCAAAATTGCCCTTCGCGAACGCATTTGCACCCCTCGAACGTGATGAACAAACTAGGCAGGGCCCCCAGGCCCTTCTACGCGAATGCGAGGCTACTTACGCGAACGCGATGGCCCAGGAAGTACAACTATGCGAACGCGAAGGACCCCTACGCGAATGCGAAGGCCAAAAGTGTCCTGCAACAGCTGCTGCTTTTCTGCAATACACCAAGTCCAAAAACTCTTCCGTTAGCAATCCGGAATCACCCCGAGGCCCCCGGGACCTCAACCAAAAATACTAAAATGCCCCAAAACATCACACGAACTTATTCCAATCATCAAAACACGTCCAACAACACAAAAATCATCAATTCACCACGGATTCAAGCCTAAGTTTCTTCAAAACTTCCGAAACACACGTTCGATCAAAAACCCGACCAAAACACCTCCAAATGACCTGAAATTTTACCCGCACAACCAAAATCACCTAACAGAGATACTGCAACTCTCAGAATTCCATTCCAACCCCCGGATCAAAATCTCACCTATCAACCGGAATTTGCCAAAATACTAACTTCGACAATGCAAGCCTAATTATACACTAGACCTCAAAATTCAATTCCGATCGCACTCCTAAGTGACAAATCATCCCCTGAAGCTAACCGAATTACCAGAATTCACATCCGAGCCCTCTAACCACATTGTCAACTTCTGGTTGACTTTTTCAAAACAAGTTTCCTTCTAAGAGGCTAAGTGCCTCATTTCCAACTAAAACCATTTCAATTCTATCCGATCCATTTGAATACTGATATTGAAACATAGAGCAACATGATATGGCAGAAACGGGGCTATAACTCACGTGACGATGGGCTGGGTCGTCACATCCTCCCCAACTAAAACAAATGCTCATCCTCGAGCGGGTCAAGCAACATACCTGGAGTCTCAAACAAGTGAGGATATATGCTTCGCATCTCCCGCTCGGTATCCCAAGTAGCCTCCTCCACGGGCCGACCTCTCCACTGCACCTTCACCGAAGCTATATCATTTGACCTCAATCTCCGAACCTGATGACCCAAAATAGCCACTGGCTCCACATCATAGGTCAAATTATCGTCCAAATGAACTGTACTGAAGTCCAACACATTATATGGGTCCCCAACATACTTCCGGAGCATAGATACATGAAATACCGGATGAACTCCCGATAGGTTGGGTAGCAAAGCAAGCATATAGGCCACCTCCCCAATCCTCCTATATATCTTAAAAGGGCTAATGAACTGCGGACTCAACTTCCCTTTATTTCCAAATCTCATAACGCCCTTCATAGGTTAAACCTTCAACAAGACCTTCTCGCCCACCATATACGATACATCTCGAACATTCTGGTCCGCATAACTCTTCTGATGCGACTGAGTTGTACGAAGTCTATCCTGGATCACTCTCACTTATCTAAGGCATCCTTGACCAACTCTATCCCTAGTAGTCTAGCCTCGCAGGGCTCAAACCAACCAACCGGAGATCTACATCGCATCCCATATAAGGCCTCATACGGCACCATCTGAATACTGGATTGTTAGTTGTTATTGTATGCAAACTCTGCTAGAGGCAAGTAATCAGCCCAAGAACCTCCAAAGTCAATAACACAGGCACGCAACATGTCCTCAAATATCTGAATGGTACGCTCGGACTGCCCATCCGTCTGAGGATGAAACACTATCCTCAACTCTACCTGTGTACCCAACTCTCGCTGAAAAGTCCTTCAGAACTGAGAAGTAAACTGAGTACCCTATCTGAGATAATAGAAACTGGGACCCCATGCAACCGTACAATCTCCCGGATGAAAATCTCTGCTAACCGCTACGAAGAATAGGTGGGACACACCGGAATGAAGTGCGCGGACTTGGTCAGCCAATCCACAATCACCCAAGTCGAATTAAACTTTGTCGCTGTCCGAGGGAGACCACAAACAAAATCCATTGTAATACTCTCCCACTTCCATTCGGGAATATCCATACACTAAAGCACAGCACCGGGCCTCTGATGCTCATACTTGACCTGCTGAAAGTTGAGACACCGAGCTACATAACTCATAATATCTTTCTTCGTTCTCCTCCACCAGTAATGTTATCTCAAATCTAGATACATCTTCGCGGCACCTGGATGAATAGAATACCGCGAGCTGTGGGCCTCCTCCAATATCAAATCCCGAAGCCCATCCACATTGGGCACGCAAATCCGGCCCTGCATCCTCAACACACCATTACTATCAATAGTGACATCCCTAGCATCATCATGTTGAACCCTGTCCTTAAGGACAAGCAAATGTGGGTGATCATACTAGTGCTCTCTAATGCGGTCATACAAGGAAGACCGAGATACCACACAAGCCAACACCCGGCTAGGCTCCAAAATATCTAACCTCACCATCCGATTGGCCAAAGCCTGGACATCAATTGCAAAGTGCCTCTCCCCAACTGGAATGTATGCCAAACTATCCATACCCACTGCCTTTCGGCTCAAAGCATCGGCCACTACATTAGCCTTCCCCGGATAATACAGAATGGTAATGTCATAATCCTTGAGCAACTCAAGCCACCTCTGCTACCTCAAATTTAGATCCTTCTGTTTGAACAAGTGCTGAAGACTGCGATGATTAGTATATACCTCACAGGATATGCCATATAAGTAGTGCCTCAAAAACTTCATAGCATGAACTATGATAGCCAACTCCAAATCGTGAACGGGGTAGTTCTTCTCACGAGACTTCAACTGACGAGAAGCATAAGCAATAACTCTACCCTCCTGCATCAACACACATCGAATCCCAACTCTCGAAGCATCACAATACATGGTGTAAGAACCTGAAGTTGATGGCAAGACTAACATTGGAGCTGTGGTTAAAGCTATCTTGAGCTTCGGAAAGCTCTCCTCGCACCCATCCGACCATACGAATGGTGCACCCTTCTGCGTCAACTTGGTTGAGGATGAAGCAATAGATGAAAAACCTTGGACAAACTGGCGATAATACCCTGCCAAACCGAGGAAACTCCGAATATCCACAGCTGAGAACGGTCTAGGCCAACTCTGCATCGCCTCTATCTTCTTTGGGTCAACCTGAATACAATCGCTAGACACCATATGTCCCAGAAAAGCCAGAGACCCAAGACAGAACTCGCACTTGAAGAACTTTGCATAAAGCTTCTCCTCCCTCAATCTCTATAATTCTACTCTCAAATGTTGAGCATGCTCCTCCTGGCTACGCGAGTACACCAGGATGTCATCAATAAACACAATCACAAATGAATCCAGATACGGCTGGAACACGCTGTTCATCAAATGCATGAACGCAGCTGGGGAATTAGTCAGCCCAAAAGACATAACTAGGAACTCATAATGTCCATATCTCGTCCTGAAAGTTGTCTTCATAATATCAGAATCCCTAATCTTCAGCTGGTGATTGCCTGAATGAAGATCAATCTTCGAGAATACCCTCGCTCCCTGGAGCTGATCAAACAAATCATCAATGCGCGGTAGAGGATACTTGTTCTTCACTGTTACCTTGTTCAACTGCCTATAATCAATACACATCCTCATTGTGCCATCTTTCTTCTTGACAAATAGAACCGGTGCACCCCACGGTGACACACTCGGGCGAATGAACCCCTTATCTAGGAGTTCCTGAAGCTGCTCCTTCAATTCCTTTAACTCAGCTGGTGCCATACGATAGGGATGGATAGAGATGGGTTGAGTGACCGACACCAGATCAATACCAAAATCAATGTCCCTATCCGGCGGCATGCTTGGCAGGTCTACTGGAAACACATTTGGGAAATCTAATCAAGACTAGGAGTCTCAGCTCCAACATCTCTCACAAAAGCCAAGTATGATAAACAACCTTTCCCAACCATCCGCTGGGCCTTTAGGAAAGAGATCACCCTCCTGGGAACATAATCGGTCGAACCATGCCACTCAATCCTCAGAACACCAGGAATGGCCAACATAATTGTCTTGGCATGACAGTCTAGAATAGCATGGTAAGGGGATAGCCAATCCAGACCCAAAATCACATCAAAGTCTACCATGCCCAACAACAACTAGTCAACTCGGGTCTCCAGTCCCCCAATAGTCACCAGACAAGATCGATATACATGATCCACAATAATGGTATCACCAACAGGGGTAGATACATGCACAGGCAAGGCAAGACAACCACGGGTCGTACCCAAATGATAGGAAAAATATGAAGACACATAAGAGTATGTAGACCCGGGATCAAACAAAATAGAAGCATCCCTATGGCAGACTGAGATAATACCTATGATAACAGCATCAGATGCAATGTCGTCCCTCGTGTCTGGGATGGCATAGAACCGAGCCTCACCACCACTAGATCGATCTCCACCTCTAGGGCGGCACCTAGCTGTCTGACCCCCACCCCTACCTGACTGGTATGGTGCTGGAGTAGATGGAGTAGAAGAGGAGGGCCGATCCCTCTGCTGAGACCGGCCACCACGAAGCCGAGGACACTCTCTCCTCATGTGGACAAACTTACCGCACTCATATCAACTACCCGGCATTGGAGAAGGGGACTGAAGGGAACCCCTTACTGTAGATGAACCCTGGGATGAAGAGGCAAGAGTAGAACTCTGGGCTGGGAGGGTACTAAGTGAAGACTGGCCTTGCTGAACTCCCTGATGACCACGACTTGAAGAAGCCCCACTGTACTCTGAGCGACCTTACTGAGGAGGTCTGAAGGAACGACCTCTGCCACACTGGAACTGGCCCCTAGACAGAGCAGCACTGAAGCTACCTGAACCTCGAGGCCTCTTGGCCTCCCTTACCTCACACTCCCTATGAAGATCTATCTCAATATGTCGAGCCATGTCAACTACCTCCTCAAACGAAGCGGCTACAACCCTCTCTCTAGTCATCAAAATGCGAATTGGATGGTTGAGGCCATCCACGAACCTCCTAATCCTCTCCCGATCTGTTGGGATCATCCAAGTATCATGTCTAGCCAACTGCGTGAACCTCAACTCATACTGGGTCACAGTCATGTCACCCAGGATCAACCACTCAAACTGTCGATGCAACTCCTCCCTACGAGACTGCGGCACATACTTCTCTAGGAAGAGAGTAGAGAACTGTTGCCAAGTAAGGGGTGCTGCTCCCGCAGGCCTACGCCTCTCAAACTCCTCCCACCAAGTAAATGGAGGCCCTGAGAATTGGAAGGTAGTAAAAGCCACTCCACTCGACTCTAAGATCCCTGTAGTGCGAAGCATCTGCTGACACTTGTCTAAAAATCCCTGGGCATCCTCGCCCTCAATACCGCTGAACGTCAGAGGCTGAAATCTACCAAACCTCTCTAGTCGACGTTGCTCGTCGTATGGCATCACAAGAACCACATACTCTGGAGCTGGTGCATCTGGCACAATTGGAGCAACCAGTGTAACTGGCTGAGCTGGGCCTGCTCCTGGTGCCTGTAATCCCTACACAACTTGCTCGGGTGTGTGAGCTGCGGGGGTCTGATGACCACCCTCGGTCTGAGAAGTAGTTGCGGCAATAGTGGCTGAGACTGCCTGAGCCAGACCAGTGCAGACAGATAAGATCTGAGCTAAAGCCTCCTGAAGACCAGGAATCACGATGGGCACTGCCGGTGCCTTAATAGAGGATGCAAGAGCATCTACAGCTGGAGGCTGGTCCTGAATGGGGGCAACTGGTGGGTCATCTGGTGCTGCCCCTGCTGCTCTGCCTCGACCACGACCACGGCCGCGTTCACGGCCTCTAGCAGGTGGCAATGGTGGTCGTCCACCATGTCCGGTAGCACGAGTTCTCGCCATCTGCGAGAGAACAGAATGCAGAAGTTTAGTTCTTAGAACAACAAAGCCGCACGACAATAGTTCAAGAATATGAAGTGTTTTCTAAAGGTTCTACAGCCTCTCGAGGATAAGTAAAGACGTCTCTGTACCGATCTGTGAGACTCTACTAACCGGATCATGACTCATGAGGCCTAGTAACCTAGGCTCTGATATCAACTTGTCACGACCCCAATGTCGGTCGTGATGGCGCCCAGGAACAATTGCTAGGCAAGCCCGACCGCTTAACACCCTCAGTCCGAGCATGAAGCTCAATACTGGTTAATTAGCTATTTATAACAGATAACAAGGCTTAATGATTCAACTGATAGATAGGGACAATACTAAAAATCATGATAAAATCAATAAAACTCCCAAAAGACCTGGGGTCATGAGTCTAGAGCCTGTAATAACACAGAGTAATAAATCCTCAGTAATACTGATGTTCTAAAATGTGGAAAGATAAAAGGGATAGGGGAGGATCCAGCACCTGCAGACGTCAGGAAACTACCTCGACAACTCCTGAAAGCTCTGGAAGCAGCAAACAACTCGACTAAGCTTCTGGAACACCTGAATCTGCTCACATGGTGTACGGAGTAAAGTGAGTAATTCCGACTCAGTGGCAATAGACATATATAATGGCTGATAGTAAGAAATCCCAAAATATAACAGTGCAAAGCTATAACCAATAATTCTACACGTTTAACAGTAGAACAACATCGGTAATAACAGGTAAAGCAGATAGACGTCTATGCATGAATGCAATGCAATACACATACCCGCTGCGGCACGTAGCCCGATCCATTTGGGTACCCGCGCTCACTGTGGGGGTTCAGACTTCGGAGGGGCTCCTACAGCCCAAGCGCAATATTATCGTAACATTCGATGTGGCGTACAGCCCGATGCACAATTAGTCCAGTTATATGCATGCAAGCCACACGGGCACAGTCAAACTTACCATTTTCAGTTCTAACTATCAGAAATTATAGATTTACTGTTTAAAACCTTAGAAATTTGCTAGTCATTTTGAGACAGTGTTTAACTCAGGGCTGATATCATGAAAACATGTTAGACATCGTGGAAACAGTGATAATAATCCCTAAGGGATCCAAATAATCAGCATATAGCCCAAATATACTTAAAACAATCCAAGTAGGGTGTTTACCAACCAATTTCTAACCAATAACACAATATGAATAACACTCGGTCGGACTAAGCCTTAGTCCCCAATCACAAACGACCCCGCACTCACCATAGATTACGTGTCTCGCCTCAATATAGTGTCACAGTGTCATATACCGTGGTTTCAAACCCTCAGGTCATCATCTACATCTATTACTCACCTTAAACAGGCCACCGGACTAGTCCGCTATGCCTTTTCCTATCGAATCCACTTCCTCGCGCGTCGAATCTGGCCAAAACCACAACGAATACATTACAATAGGCTGAAGAAACATAACCCAATCAAAAGAACTCGAAAAATACCAAAAATCTCGAAGTTCGCAAAACCCGAGCTCCGGGCCCACATCTCAAAAAATTACAAAATTTACATCACCAGACTCCTCGTCTAGCCACGAGTCCGTACATATAAAATTTATCAAAATCAGAGTTCAAATACCCCTTCAAATCCCATATTTACATCACAAATTCTCAAGCCCTAACTTACCCCATTTTGGTGATTTTCCACTGATTTCTACGATAAATTACCACAAAGTAGAATAATTAGGCCAAGAAACTTACCTCCAATTGATTCTCAGTCAAATCCCTCTAAAATTCTTGTCCAAGGCTCTTAAGGAGGTTAACAATGGTGGAAATAATGAAGGATTTCGCGGAAGATATAATATAAAAACCCCTCTGGACGCCCAGGTTTCCTTCTATGCGAACGCGATACCCCCCTCGCGTCTGCGATGAACAAAATTCCAACTGACCAAAATTGCCCTTCACGAATGCGTCTGCTCCCCCGCGAATGCAAAGGCTTGGGCCCCATACCTAAGCGAACGCGCCCCCTCTAATCGCGAACGCGATGAACAAACTAGGCAGGGCCCCCAGGGCCTTCTACGCGAACGCGACGCTACTTACGCGAAAGCGATGGCCCAGGAAATACGACTACGCGAACGCGAAGGACCCCTATGCGAACGCGAAGGCCAAAAGTGGCCTGCAACAGCTGCTGCATTTCTGCAATACACCAAGTCCAAAAATTCTTCCGTTAGCCATCCGGAATCACCTCAAGGCCCCCGGGACCTCAACCAAAAACACCAACATGCCCCAAAACATCATACGAACTTATTTAAATCATCAAAATACGTCCAACAACACTAAAATCATCAATTCACCACGGATTTAATCGTAAGTTTCTTCAAAACTTCTGAAACACATGTTCGATCAAAAACCCGACCAAAACACCTCCAAATGACTTGAAATTTTACCCGGACATCCAAAATCACCTAACGGAGCTACTGCAACTCTCGAAATTCCATTCCGACACCCGGATCAAAATCTCACCTATCAACCGGAATTCGCCAAAATTCAAACTTCGACAATTCAAGCCTAATTCTACACCGGACCTCCAAATTCAATTATGATCGCACTCCTAAGTCACAAATCATCCCTCGAAGCTAACCGAATCACCGAAATTCACATCTGAGCCCTCTAACTACATAGTTAACTTCCGATTGACTTTTCCAAAACAAGCTTCCTTCTAAGAGGCTAAGTACCTCATTTCCAACTAAAACCATTTCAATTCTATCTGATCCATTCGAATACTGATATTGAAACATAGAGCAACATGATATGGGGGAAATAGGGCTGTAACTCGTCACATTAATCCTAAAATATAAAATTAGATCCTAAATGCAAATGTATTTTTGTATTTGTTTTTTCTAAAATGCACAAATAAAATGCAAACAATTAACAGAAGAAAACACAAAATTCACAAAATTGTAAAATAATGAAAGAAAAATAATTTAGTTTGGAATTTTGGGAGTAATTCACATATAGGGCAAAAATTATGTGCTCACAATGTAAATCAATTTAGGACTAATCATGTAGACAACTTGAACTAAATTCACATGCTATAAAAGATTTGATCTTCATGTTATTAAAAATTATTTTAGTAACAACTCCCTCTTACTAAAATTTAAGTTCTTAAATAGTAAAATATAAGATATTTTATTATAGAGATATATATCAAGGTAAATAATTTTACTTCATTCTTGTTTAAAAGGAGCGGCCTGACTACCAGCAGACTTATAGTACGAGAATATATTAAAATTATTTATTGCATTAGATTTATGAATTGAAACGATTATTCAATTTTACACTAGACGCCTTGACCACCCGGGGGAGTACAAAATTTAATAAGTTCTTTGTTATCATGATGGTTGAACTCAACTATGCCAATAGGATCGAACTGACTACCAGGGGACTATTTGACATAGAGCTATTTAAGAAAATTGTATGGGGATACAATTGGTAAGAGTACCTACCTTTAAAATATATGTGAGAAATGACTTGTCTTCCAAGTGGCTCATACATATTATTAAAGGATTCCTTTACTCCACTAACAGAAATAATGATTTCGAAAACTATAATGAGGGAAAATAGTTTAAAATAAAAAGTGGAAATATCATTTAGATAAAAGTCTGTGTCTTTATGATATATGCAAATATGTTCTTATATTATTGCCTTTTCTTTTCTATATTTTAGATTTCTCAATATGTCTGTTATATCACTGCAAGGAATACTTGAGACCAATAAGTTGGTAGGACCAAACTTTGATGATTGGTACAGAAATTTAAGAATTGTTCTCATGCATGAAAAGCTTATTGATGTGATCGATAAGCCTGCCAAGGATGTCCCAGATGAGGATGATGATGATGCTACCAAGATTTATCAGAAATACTTTGAAGAATGTCTTACTACCAAATGCATCGTTCTCGTTTTTATGAATTCTTAACTACAGAGGAAACATCAGGATATGGATCCATCTGCAATTATTGAACATCTTAAGAAGATGTTTGGTACACAGAGCAGGAAAGTTAGATACCAGCTATCTAAGGCTTTATTTGGATACCAATTGACTGGAAACTTTCCAATTGGACCCTATGTCAATCATATAATTGATCTTATTGAAGAACTTGAGAAGTTGGGGTGCAAACTAGGTAAAGAGCTTTCTCGAGATTTGATCTTGTAGTCACTATCAGAATCCTTTTCACAATTTGTTATCAATTTCAATATGAGTAAAATGGATTGTGATCTTCATGAAATGCTTAACATTTTGATTGATTATGAGAATCAACATGCACCCGAGAAGAAGAAAGGAACTACCATGTTGGTTGGAAACTCTTCTAAGAAGAAGGCTAAGGGTAAAAGTAAACCCAAGAAAAAGCCTACTGCGCCCAAGTGTGGTGTGACCAAACCCAAAGGCAAAGAAGGCAAAGCTAACCAATCTGATGTTGTATAGGGATGGGCATCGGTCAGTTTGGTTCGGTTATGAATATTATCGATTTTGCCTATCACTTAGCAGTTTATAAATATGACAAACTGATAAGCAAACCAATAAGATATTGGTTATCGGTTATCGGTTAATCGATAATTGATCATTATCAGTTCGGTTATCGGTTTATCCGATAAGGTAAAACTAAAATTCAATGTGCTGATATATATTAGCAAAGATGTGACAGTATTTCTCACAATATTGGCTGCTTCATGAGATGGTCATATCAAATGTTTAGCAATACCTTTTATGTTTCTATTATATCAAATAATAAGGATATATAATAGGTTTAGTACAAAAATATCCATCCACATTACTATGATTCTGATATAAGCACTGTACCTAAATTTCATTACTTAATTAGGAAAGCATGTGCCAATAATTTGTTATTTACATAGAAGACAATTCGTTATCTTATTCTTAAAGGACATACAACAAGCACCTATCTCAATTAAATCCATCCAATAACAAGATATTAAACTTTTAAACAACAACATAAGAAATAGGAAAAAATTAATTAAGTCAAACAGAATCATTAAATACTGTAAAAGGGAATTCATTTTTGTAGAAAAATAGAACTGACCATATAAATGATTGAAGAAGAGCTGAGTAGCACTAGTAGATTTGACAATTTCAATAGCACTCTCACAATTCAAACACAGTACACACGTGATAAGAACCAATCTCAAGATCATTTGCTTATGTTAATTGCATGCCCGAAAGTTGCTTGAGCTGTGTGGCCGGTGGAAGAGAACTGGTGAGTTTTGAGGACTGAAGACTGAAGGTAAGGGTGATAGGGACTCAGGGAGTGAGGCGGACTGACAGAGAAAGAATTGAGATTTGACAAAGAAAAATTGAACCATATGTTTATGAAAATGAAACCCTAGTATGTATATACCTAAGGGTAAACTAGTAAATTAGTAAACCCCTATTGTGTTATCGATTACCAATTAACAGAATTGCTAAAACGAGCCCGAACCAATAATCCAATAATAAAAAAAATTTACCCGTTACCGAACCGTTAACCTAATAACCCAATAAGTAATTAACGGTTCGGGTATTCGATTTTACCCGATAGATGCCCACCCCTATGTTTCCATTGTAAGAAAATAGGACATTGGAAGTGAAACTGCCAGAGTATCTTGCAACTTTAAAGGACAAGAATCAAGGTAAGACTTTAATGAAAAATGTTTTCAATGTTTCTTTAACTACTATTAATTCTTCATTGTGGTTATTAGATATTGGCCGTGGTTATAACATATGCAATATGTTGCAGGGGTTCCAGATAAGTAGAAAGTTAAAGAAAGGAGAAATTAATCTACAAGTCGGAAATGGTGCAAAAGTTGCGGCCGTAGCTGTAGGATCAACTTCTTTAATAATGCCTACGGGCAAAGTACTTATGTTGGATGATTGTTATTTAGTTCCTAAATTTGTTTCGAACATAATTTTAGTTTCTATGTTAGACAAACGTGGTTTTTGCATTAATATAAGCAATGGTATTTGCTCTATTTATTATAGTGATAATTTATATGTGAATGGCTATCTCCAACGTGATGTTTATGTCTTACCTAATGGGAATGTTAATTCGATTAAGCATGTTTCAAGTCTTAAGAGGAAAACAGATGATCATGTAAATCAAACATACCTTTGACATTGTAGGCTTGGTCATATTGGGGAAAAGAATTAACAAGTTGTACAAGGAAGGGTACCTTGACAAGTATAATTTTGATTCATATCCAACTTGCGAATCTTGTTTCAAAGGAAAAATGACCAAATCTACATTTACTGGAAGTGGAGAAAGAGCTTCTGAATTATTGGGACTAATTCATATAGATGTTTGTGGGCCCACAAAAATTCAAGCTAGAGTTGGATATTTTTACTTCATCACCTTCACTGATGATATGTCAAGATATGGATTTGTGTATCTTATGAAACACAAGTCTGAATCTTTTGAAATGTTAAAAAGGTTCCCTAGTAAATTTGAGAAGCAGACTGGTAAAAGTATCAAAGTACTAAGGTCTGATAGAGGTGAAGAATATCTTAGTGAATATTTTACGAGATATCTCAAAGAGAATGGGATTCTCTCATAGTGGACACCTCCAGAAACACCAAGGCAGAGTTCCGCCAGATCTCAAGAGGATACCAAGGCAGTACACACATTGGAGGGGGCAGAACCTAGGGAATTAGGAGTAGAGTGAGAGTGCTTGGCATAGCTTGAAAGGGTTTCAGTAGGAAAACAATGTAAAAAATAGACTTAGTTAAAATAACTTTGCAAGCAAGAGAGTTGTTGGGTAAATAACTTTGAAAACAGTGGTGTAATTAAACAAATAGCAGGTCAGTCTAACAAGTTCAACAATACTCAAATAACAGTCCTTCAGGGGAATGGGAATTGGGACACATAGAGCACATAGTATCCGGAGCATAGCAGTTCTTGTGGGATTTAAGGGATTGGGGATAGCTATTGGTACCAATACAGTAGGAGTTTCATAAACAATCATAGAGTCAGCCATTTAATGTGACAAATCAGCTAGCATATCAAAACTGGATAACAAGTAGACAAGCATTTCAAAGCAGGGTAGAGTCATGTTGAGACAAAGTACTAGGGGCGAGCGTAGAACATGTTCTGAAAAAACCCTAAGAAGGTTAGACTAGCAGGCTACATGAAGAAATAATGTAAACATGTCAATTGCATGTTGAACAATAGAACCATAGATAGAAACAAATTAGAAACATGATAAACAGAAGTACTAAAAGAAACATATTGGTTTTGAGACTCGAATTGAAATCAGAACATACCAGTAGAGAGATGGTAAACATAAAGTGAGGAATAGGAAAACATAATAGTTAGCCTTGGCTTGCAGCCGGCTAACTCAGAATAACTGCAAGTAACCAAAGAAAGAGCAAAAGATTTTGAGTTTGAGAGAGCTTTTTTGAACCAATGTGTTCGTGTGTTGTGTTAATAAAAAGTAGGGTAATTATAGTTTTAAAATAGGCAGAAAAAGGCAAGAATCAAAGTTTAGCAATAATTATTGAACCAAGTACTAATCGGAGTCAAATCAATGCAAGTACTCCTTTAATTAAGGGGTAATTAACCAACGGTAATGGGCAGAAAATGTTTAAGGAAAGAAATGAAGTAAGGCATTAGGTACAAAATAGACAATTAGGGGTAAATACACGAGGGTTCAATTAAGTAAATAGTTAGTGAAGAATCAGCAAATAACACGGTTAACCCAAATAAGGTAAGAAAACTAAATAAGGTTGTAGAATATGGAAATAATCAAGAATCAACATATAGAAAATCAGTGAATCAAGGACTCAAAATTATTGATTTAAGGAGAATAGCATAGGTTCCCATGAATAAGCAAATAAACCAAATTTAAACAGGAACAATTGAAGGTGTAAAGGAAAGTTTTCAAATCAAGAGAAGAAACAGGGAACTCGGAATCCATCGAAGAGAGAGTCACGAGTCAATGTTTTAGCATATAAATAGAGTAAGATAAGAATAACCAGACATAGCAAACATGGAGGTTAAACAACACTGATAGAAAGAGGCAAGTCTTAAACATTCAAGATGAACACAAGCACATAGAGTTGATGTAAGTTAGGCTAAGAAACTCAATAGGAACATATTCGAGGCAAGATAGCCACAGAAACTCAAACAAGAACTGGTTAGTCATTCTGATACACAGAACCAAATGAAGAAACCTAGAAAATTAGGGCTTTCAACATAGATGAGTTGAAGTTGTAGTAGAGTCATAGAATCAGTTAAAATAATGCAAAAAATAGAAGTTTAAACACAATGAATCAGTTAAACAAGATTTTAAAAAGAAGTTCCGAAACCCTATTCTTTAGAAGCAGGTGAAATACAATTAAAATCAATGATTCTTCTAAAGAGTCTCAGGGACAGTGTGAAACATTAAAGGAAAAAACTAAAATGGTCTTAGATCTGTGCAGATTTAGGATATATAGAAAGAAATTAAGGTTTTAAAAGAAACCCATACAGAGATGAAGGAACTTGTCTAGAATTCCCAAGGATCGTTGCAAATACAACATGATTTTGCTTGAAATCACACTGGAGTAGCCAAGAACAAGCAGGTGACGAACCCTAGATGCAAGTCGACATGGCCGTGGGCCCTTAAAGACCTTAGAGAAGGCAAGCATGGCATGAGAGAAGCCATTGGAGGCATAGGAGACGAAGAGAGGTCACCGGAGATGGCCGGAGAAGAGAGGTCGGCAGTTGAAGAGCTAGGGTCAGGTTTAGAGTGTACTGAGAATAGAGGGGATATTAGGGCAGCGGTATATGGAAAATGATTAGGGTTGGGGTGGTTTAGAATTAAAAAAGGAAAGAATCAATATGGGCCGTTGATGTTAGTTCTGGGTTGGGTAGGTGTGTTTAGGGTTTGAGTCGGGTATTTCGGCCTAAAATTGGGCTAGGTATTAGGTTTAATTGAGGCTACAATTGAAATTCAACTTGGCTAAGTTTTAAATAGCCAATTTAACTCTATATAATTTATAATAATTAATAAATTATTTCTAAAAAAATTAATTTTATGTACTAAAATGATTTAAAATAGATTTTTAATATTTTAAAAATATGAAAGATCATTTTATGCTTATAAAACGTAATTGTACATTGATAAGGCTAATATTACAATTATATGCAAATTAGCTTTAAAAATGCAAAAATGCAATTATAAAAAATGCACTAAGAATATTTTAATAATATTTTGGAATAAATATACAATTTATCTGACTAAATTACTACAACAATAATTTGAGTGATAATTATTGGGGGATTTTAAGAGTAAAAAGGGGAGTAAATAAGTCAATTTAAAATCTTTAAAATTATAAATATATTATAAAAAACTTGTGCATGCTTTTATATATATATATATATATATATATATATATATGCTATTTGGAAATTATTTATGCATGTTAAAAATATATATTTACAAATTTGGTATCAATAGTTGCCCCTCTTTACTCGGGAAGGATGAAAGACTTTTCGGGTAAAGAAATAATGGACAATTTTGACCGTACGGGGTGCTTTGATAGATAGGGGCTGGACTCCGTCTTCGAGCTGCATACATATTCCTGATTTTACAGGAATCAGGCCACGTGTAGTTCTGGATTCATCTGCATAATATGCCAATGAAATTATTGGAAGAACGGACACGCGATGCCGAAGAGACTATGGAACTGGAGCGAGATTGCTCCAACTATGATAGTGATTGCTTACTGGTTGCCTGCAGATAAAAGATACTACAAATATGTATCTGCAAAAATTTTAACATGATGCAAATTCCCCTTGGACTATGAAGGTTGTATTCAGACGGTTAAAGATGACGTTCTCAGACCATGACGTCGTGGGCCATGAATTGTTCAGTGAGGGATTAACAAGCAATGAAATGATGTTTTCGGGCCATGAAGATGGTGCCTCCGAACCATGACGACTTTGAATAATGATATGCAAATTTGAGAGATCCTCAGGCCATGAAATGGTGTTTTCCGGCTATGAGGATGATGCCTTTAAACTATGACGCCTTCTGATAGATTGGCAATATTTCAGCCCATGATATGCAGCAATGATGTTAACAAGTGTGACGACCTAGCCCGTCGCCTCATGTGTTGCTATCCCGTTTTTCCCGTTCATTGCTTCTTAATATTTCATTATCAGTATGTGGTGTGTGAGAGTTGATTGGCATTGGTTTTGATAAGAAATGAGGCGCTTAGTCTCCTTAAGGAAGGCTTAAGTTGGAAAAGTCAATCGGATGTTGACTTATGAGTTAGAGGGCTCGGATGTGATTTCCGGCGATTCAGTTAGCTTCTGGAGGTCATTTGTGGCTTAGGAGCACGATCAGAATTGATTTTGGAGGCCCGATGAAGAATTAGGCTTGAATTGGCGAAGTTAGAATTTTGGCGAATTCTGACTGACAGATGAGATTTTGATCTGAGGGTCAGAATGGAGTGCCGAGAGTTGCTGTAGATTTGTTGGGTAATTTTGGATATGTATGCAAATTTTTAGGTCATTAGGACATCGTTTGGTTGGGTTTTTGATCGAATGCGTATTTCGGAAGTTTTGAAGAAACTTAGGCATGAATCCGATGTGAATTGATGGTTTTAGCGTTGTTTGATGTATTTTGGTGATTGGAACAAGTTTGAATGATATTATGGGTTATGCTAGTGCTTTTGGTTGAGGTCCCGGGAGCCTCGGGATGATTTCGGATGGCTAACTGATTCTGGTATTTTCGCTTCTGCGGGTCTTGGACCTCAAAAGCGGAGTTGTGATGAAACAAGTGACGAGGAGATGGAAGGCAGGTTCCACAGAAGTAGGTAAAGGAACACAGAAGCGGTTCTTGGCCTGGTGTGGAGTCTCCGCAAAAGCGGAACAGTGTCCGCAAAAGCGAGTCCGCAGGGGCGGACATGCAACCGCAGAAGAGGTAATGGATGATCCGCATAAGCGTATTTTTGGACGCAAAAGCTGGAATTTTTGAACTTGAATGAAAACTGCATAAGCGGAGTTTTGGCCGTGGAAGCAGTCCCGCATATGCGGAAACGGGACTGCAGAAGCGAAAAATCGTTGTTGGCAGAAGGGTTTTATATCATTATTTCATCCGCGAGATTATGTCATTTTTCCTCCATTTATGAGCGATTTTTGGAGATTTGGGCGAGAATTTTCAAGGATTATGATTGAGAATCGAATGGAGGTAAGTTCCTTGGCCTAACTATTCAAATTTATGGTAGAATTAACATGGAAATTGGTTGAAATTCATTAAAAAGGGGTAAAGCTAGGACTTGGGTTTTAATATTTAAAACTGGGATTTGATAGGTCATTTGAGCTCGGATTTGAGAGTTCATGGTATGTATGGACTCGTGGCGAGACGAGGAATCCGTTAATGTGAGTTTTATTATTTTTCGAGAAGTGGGACCGGGGCTCGGGTTTTGCTTGTTTCGAGATTTTTGCTATATTTTGATTGTTTTCGATTGGGTATTGTTCCCTTGGCATAGTGTGATGTATTCGCTCTGATTTTGGGTAGATCTGACGTGAGTGGAGGCCGAACTAAGGGGAAAAGGCATCGCGAGCTTGAGTATTTGACGGTTCGAGGTGAGTAATACTTGTAAATGATATCCTAAGGGTTTGAAACCCCGGATTAGCACATCATAGTGCTGTATTGAGGTGACTTTTCTGCCGGATAACGGGCATGGGGTCAGGGATTGATATCACTGTTTTCGAATTTTTTGTGCATACTATTTGATCTTGGTCTAGCGATTTAATACTAATTTGTAAACTCAGCCATCTTTCTAAGGTTTGAGAACTTAAACAACATGTTATTGACGTTTTGAACGGTGAACTGTTATTTGATATTGCCCAAGTGGCTTATGTGCATTTCTAGACAGAGCATAGATCGGGCTGCGCACCACAGCAGTGTTGCATGTGCATTTCTGGACTAAGGATGGATCGGGCTGCCCGCCGTAGCGGTGTGATACCGATATTGCGCTTGGGCTGTAGGAGCCCCTCCGGAGTCTGAACCCCCACAGTGAATGTATGTACCCGAATGGATCGGGCTGCGCGCTGCAGCGGTAATGCGCATTGTATTGCATTCATGCATTGGTTCCTGTTTGTACTACGTGGCATGACATTCAGCACTCTCATATCATTGGCATTCATGCTATTTCTCGCACTATTACCAGATACCCCGGTGTTATTTGTAATGGAGTGTTGTGCCCGAAGGGCTGACTTATGTGCGAACTTACACTATCTGATTATGCATTCAATTGCTTGACTGTTGGGAAAAAAGATATTTTCAAAAGAGGTTTTTAACTGAGCCAGATATTTTCTATAGGATTTTCACGGAACTAATGTTTTCTCAAGGGTCGTACTATCCTATATAGCATGATGGAGTGCTTTACGTGTTTTCTTACCGCTCATTTATTATTTACTCTTATTACTCATTGAGTTGGAGTATTCACTTTACTCCCTGCACCTCATGTGCAGTTGCAGGTATTGTTCACCGTTAGCGGATTTTGAGCTGATTGAAGGTGTCACTATTGTAGCGGAGTAAGGTGACCGCCAGCGTTTGCGGCACCTGATTTTCCCTTCTTTGATGTTAAATTTGATTCATGTAAATTACACACTTTGTAGTTGTGTTCAGGCTTCTTTAGATGCTCGTGATTTGTGATACCCCGGTCGGGCTGTGTTGGGGGGTAAATATAAGTTATTATTTCCATTAGGTCGTATGACTCATTCATTTATGTTTGTTAACTATTAAAAAGGGGCATTGTTGTTCTATTGGTTGGCCTTGTCTTCACGAGAGGCGCCATCACGATCGAATTTAGGAATTGGGTCGTGACAACAAGACAAGGCTTAGTCTTGCAAAATGGAGGGAAGAGCTTAGCCCGACAGCAGAGCAAATAGATAGTTCTAGAAATAGAGAAAAAAAATTTTCTGTTAAAAGTGACAGTGCTTAGTCTTATGCGAATGCTGGAGTTAAGGATTAGCCTCATACAAGTATGGAGTCAAAGATTAGGCTCATGAAAATAGGGAGGCAGGGATTAGCCTTATGCAAGTATAGATTCAAGGATTAGACTGATAGCCTCATACAAGTATGGAGTCAGGGATTAGACTCGTGCAAATAGGGAGGAAGGGATTTGCCTCATGCAAGAATGGAGTCAGAGATTAGACTCATGGAAATAGGGAGGCATGGATTAGCCTTATGCAAGTATGGAGTTAGGGATTAGACTCATGTAAATAGGTAGGCAGGGGTGTTATAACCCATATCCACATGTGTTAGTTCATTCCATATATTAGTTAACATAAATCCAAGAAGGAATTATCTTTGAGATGATAAGAAGTTAATCCTATTGGTCTTATGTGATTCAAGGGTGTATAAGGGTGATTAACAAGTATTAGAAGTTAAACGAATCAAGGATGTTGTAACTCATATTTTTAGGTAAATCTAGATGTGCTTAATACACTCAAGAGGTCATTTATTAAGGTATTTGAATCATATAATATCTGTATCATAAGTCTTGAAGTCAAACAAGTTATGAAACAAAAGTCAACAAAAGTTGTCGCAACTTAGGTTCATAATTTTACTTAAACATTAGGTCAAATATTTCTAAGCTTTTCTCCCAATTTGCAACAAATTACGGGGTGATCTATCCACCAAATTAAAGAGCTATGAGTCTAGTTTCTAACGTATTAAACTGTTTATCAATACATTCTCGGAGTATAGAGATATTCATATTTTTGCAAGCCTGCACAGATTGGTAGATTACAAGCAGGTGCATCACCCACTTGCCAAAATTATAGGACGAAATTAAAAGACCTAAGTCGGCCAAGAGATGAATTTTAAGGGGTTATGAACTCAGTTATTTAACCCATATTTCATACCCTCAAAACCAAAGTTAACCCCTGCAACTCCTCCCCAAAAATCCCACACAAACCCTAATCGATTTTCCCTCTCTTTCAAGTTCTGTTTGAAGGTAAAACCTAGAGTTTGAAGAACCAAGGGAAGGGCTGAGTTATCCAACAAGTAAGGTAAGTTACTTACATCTTTCATACATTTTTATCTGCTGCGAATTCATGGTAATTCGTTCTATACATGTAAGAACTCACGGGACGGTGATCGGAAGCCGTGAGTTCGAGTTATTCACTTGTAGCGGACTGTTTTGTCTTGCTGTTGGGCAGCGTGTTTCACTACTGTTTTGTGGATTTTTTGAGGTGGAAGGGTGTGGAGAAATACCATATATATGTAGGGTTGTTGGCTGATAGTTATTCGTAATATTTCCGGTTCATTTGACACGACTATGGTGGTCGTCATATGTATGAAGTGATTAGGTTGTGCGCGGAATGTTTTGGGAGGCTCAATATGTTTATTACTGATATTGTTTAGGCTGTTTGGTGATTTTTTTGAATGCTGTGAAGTCATATATATATAGGAGGTGATGTCTGTTTCATCGTAAAATAGATTGTGGTCGATACATAATAGTTATGACGGTTAAATAATAACGATAGTATCGTTTCTCCTATTGTAGATTAAGGAGTTGTGACAATTGCATAGCTTGATATTGGGGAAGTATATAAAAGGTATGTGACGCTATCCCTTTCTTTCTTTTGCAGGAGTCTGATTGTACATAATATAAAGAACGAGCTTCCAAAGATACTCTACCCTTAGAAACTAGCAGTATTCACATTGTTTTCCCTTTTATGGAACGATTGATATTAATTTTGCTTCTCTTATTCTTATGTTATCAATGTTGTTGGTACTTCCTGATTCTTATAAGGTTCAAAGTGAAGAGTTAGTCCTAATGACGTGTATAGGGGACACCGACCTTACGCCACTCTAAAAGTTTTAGAACGTGATTCTATGAGTCGAGCATGCACTATATATATGTATCTATTTTACTCTACCAAGCGGCACTATAGTCGGCCGGGTATGACACCTATTGTGCAACCACTGATCAGTTGGGTTTTACCAAGCTCCACATGGCCGGGTACGTTCTACCGAGCCTTATGATGCCCCGGTAAATTTTTTTTACTGAGCCCATTACGGCCGGGCACGATATGATGATGATGCCCACGGAGGTGTATGTTTTTAAAAGTTTATGTATTTACACATATGTGTCATGAATTTCATGTCAGTAGCCCTCAGAGGTTGTCAGATGTTACAGGTTGTATATTCTTTATCCCTGCTTATATTACTGTTCGTATTTATGGCTCCCTGCCTTACATTCTTAGTACTTTATGCATACTAACATCCTTTTATTTGTGGACACTGCATGTCGTGCTGCAGGTCTTGATAGACAGGCAGGTGCAGCTCCCCCACCACAGTAGGTTGTCCAGTTCAGTGGTGATTGGCGAGATCCCTTCTCCGGACTTGCCTTGGTCTTGGTATGCATTGTTGTTATAGACATTATGGGCATGTCGTTTCCCTGTTCCGGCTATGTTGCACAACTTATGTTCCTTTAGAGACTCATAGACAGGTGTCAACTCATGTATAGTTTGGTATGCCTTGTCGGCTGGTTTTTGTTGTATAGTCTTTCATGGTAGCATGGTAGCTCGTACCTTATATGTAGTTTCTTGATTGTGTGGTCATCCAATGTTATGTATTTTCATGCCATCATATTTTATTGTTGGTTCTTCATGATCCATGTCTACCATTAATATTGCTCTCGTCAGCCTTAAAAGATAATATAGAAGGTTAGATAAAATGTACGTTGGTGCTCGGCAAGTATTGTCTGGTACTAGTCATGGCCCTCCAGTTTGTGTCGTGACAAACTTGGTATCAGAGCAAGTCTATCCTAGGGATTGTCTGTGAGCCGTGTCTACTGGTGTCTTGATTATGAATGTGTAGCGCCCCACATTTATAATCAGGAGGCTACATGATATCTAGGGTTGTTACCTTCTTCCTAAATATAGATCGTGCGTAGAGTTGATTCGTAAGTTTTTGTCTCTAATATTCACGTTGTTTTCTTTCAGCGATGCCTTCGACAAGGAAGCAAACAATTAGTAGACGGCTTGATACAGCTGCGGGAGAGGGTACCAGGCAGGTGCCCCAAGCTAGAGCAGTCCAAAGTGAGGCTCAGAGTGAAATGACGTCTCATACCTCATCTACTCCGTCTCCTCTACAGGATATTAGGAGGCACCCAGCACCTCCAGTTACTCCATCTGGACTAACAAGGATATGCGGAGTGCTTTGTAATTATTGACTAGTTTTGTAGCTGCTCAGGCTCAGAGGCAGAATACCGGTGTTGCTGATAAACCAGTTAGTACGAGAGTTCATGATTTTATTAATTTAGAACCTCGAGTATTTATCGGATCAAATCCGAAGGAGGACCCGCAGACTTTTATTGATCAGGTTTATCATACACTATGTGTTATGAATACTAGTGATATAAAGGTAGTAGAGTTGGCTTCTTATCGGCTACGTGATTTAGCAGTTCTATGGTATGATAGTTGGGAGAGATCCAGGGATCCAAACGCTCCTCCAGCTGTGTGCACGGATTTTCTGAGGCCTTTCTTCATCACCACTTGCCAGTTGAGATACGACGAGCTAGAGCTGATAAGTTCTTGATCCGTAGACAAGGTAATATGAGTGTGCGAGAGTATAATATACAGTTTGATTCTTTAGCAAGGTATGCTCCCCATATGGTGGACGATATGAGTGATAGGGTGCATTTGTTCGTGAACGGATTGGGACCATATTTCATAAATGAGTGCATGGCAGCCTCCTTGGTGGTGGGCATGGATATTTCCCGTATTCAGTCTTATGCACAGACCCTACAGGATCGTAAGCGCTAGCAGAGGGAAAATAGGGTATAGGATAGGGGCCATCATAAGAGGGCGAGATTCGCAATGTATTCTGATGACTTCAGAGGCAGTGTCAGACCACCATCTTCGAGGAGTTCGGCGCCACCTGTAGCTAGTGCTCCTCCACAGTTTCAGAGGCCTCGATATGATTGATTTACCTATTCTAGTCTAGGTCAGAGTTCGCGGGCATTAGGCTCGCAACATCATAGGGAAACTAGTCAGACGAGACCTACAACAGCACGTTGTGATCAGTGCGGCAAGGCCCACTTTGTACTGTGTTGTCTAGGTTCTGATGCATATTATTCTTGCGGACATCCTTGCCATATGATGGGGGATTGTCCTAACAGGGAAGCTGATGGTATGGCTCAGCCGACTGGATCTGTGTCTGGTTCTTCCTTATCAGTTCGACCTCTAGCACGGGGTTTTCAATAGTCGGCAGGTCGTAGTAGAGGTAGAGGTGCAGTGCCGAGTTCGAGTGGTGATCAAAATCGAACCTATGCTCTAGTAGGTCGACAGGATCTCGAGTCGTCTCCATATGTTGTTACAGGTATATTGTCTGTGTTTTCTTAAGATGTATATGCGCTGATTGATTCGGGATCTACATTATCATATGCTACACCCTTTCTGGCTAATAAGTTTGGCATTGAACCTGAATTGATAAGTAAACCCCTTGCGGTATCTACTCCTAGGATATTCTGTGATTGCTAGAAGGGTATATAGAGGTTGCACTGTGATAATTTGTAGTCGTCAATCCTCGGCAAATTTATTTGAGTTAGAAATGGTTGATTTTGATGTGATAACGGGAATGGACTGGTTGGCCTCATGCTATGCAAATGTTGACTGTCGTATGAAGATGGTTAGGTTTCAATTTCCTAGTGAACACGTCATTGAATGGAAAGGGAATATTGCTACACCGAAAGGTAGGTTTATTTCCTATCTTACAACAAGGAAAATGATCTCAAAAGGCTACATTTATCATCTCGCTCGCGTTAGGGATGTGAAGGCGAAGCCGCCTACTCTAAAATCAATCCCCGTGGTCAATGAATTTCCAGATGTTTTTCCAGATGAATTCCTAGGCCTTCCTTGTGATAGGGAGATTGAGTTTAGCATTGATGTATTGCCTGATACTTAGCCGATCTCTATCCCTCCATAATAAATGGCCTCGGCAGAGTTGCGAGAGTTGAAGGCACAGTTGAAGGACTTGCTGGATAAGGGCTTCATTAGGCCTAGCACTTCACCTTGGGGTGCACCAGTCCTATTCGTGCGGAAGAAACATGGGTCTTTACGGATGTGTATCGACTATCAGCAGTTGAATAAGTTTATTATAAAGAACAAGTATCCACTTCCAAGAATTGATGTCCTGTTTGACCAAATCCAAGGTTCCAAGTATTTCTCCAAGATTGACTTATGTTCAGGGTATCATCAGGTGAGGGTTAAGGAGAAGGATATTCCAAAGACGACCTTCCGGACAAGATACGGCACTTTGAGTTCTTGGTGATGTTGTTCGGGCTAACAAATGCCCCAGCTGGTTTTATGGATCTCATGAATGCTGTATTCACACCCTATCTTGATGTGTTCGTGATTGTATTTATTGATGCCATTCTAGTGTATTCTCAATCAGAGGCGGAGCATGCAGGCCACTTGCGGATAGTATTACAGACGCTTCACGATCGTAAGTTATATGCTAAGCTCTCCAAAAGTGAATTCCGGCTGAACTCAGTAAAATTCCTTGGCCATGTGATATCTGACGAGGGTATTAGTGTCGATACTCAGAAGATCGATGTAGTAAAGAATTGGCCAAGACCTACAACGCCATCAGAAGTCCGCAACTTCCTGGGGCTAGCAGGATATTATAGGCAGTTTGTAGAAGGGTTTTCCTCTATATCAACACCATTGACAAAGTTAACATAAAAACCTACCAAGTTCCAGTGGTCTAACACTTGTGAACGTAGCTTTTAGGAGCTAAAGAATCGATTGACATCTGCACGAGTGCTCACTTTCCCTGAAGGAACAGAAGGTTACGTGGTATATTGCGATGCCTCAGGTTTAGGTTTGGGGTGCGTATTGATGCATCGTGGGAAGATGATTGCTTATGCATCAAGACAATTTAAGAAACATGAAAAGAATTATCCAACCCATGATTTGGAACTGGCTGCAGTAATATATGCTTTGAAGATATGGCGGCACCACTTATACGGCATCCATGTTGACATCTGCACAGATCACAAGAGTTTACAATAAATATTCAAGCAGAAAGAGTTGAATTTGAGGGAGCTAGGTGGTTTGAATTATTGAAAGACTACGACTTCGAGATATTGTATCATCCCAAAAAAAACAATGTTGTAGCAGACACTCTCAGTCGTATGTCAATGGGAAGCTTAGTACATATTGAGGCAGGTAGATGGGGGTTGACTAAAGAGCTTCATCAGCTAGCCAATATGAGAATCAGATTGTTAGACTCTAATGACAGAAGTGTTACTGTACAGAATACATCAGAATCATCTTTGGTAACCGAGGTAAAAGCACGACAATATGAAGATCCTATCTTAGTACGATTGAGAGAGAGCATTTAGCAGTGTAAGCTACCAGGGCGAATTACGTGTTCCTAATGTGGCAGGGTTGCGACAGAAGATTATGAATAAGATTCATCAATCCCGATATTCCATCAATCCCGGCTCGACAAAGATGTATCATGATGTGAAAGAATATTATTGGTGGGACAACATGAAGAATTCTATTGTAGAATTTGTAGCCCAGTGCCCCAATTGTCAACAAGTAAAGATAGAACATCAGAAACCCGGTGGATTGCTTCAAAATATAGAGATTCTGACCTGGAAATGGGAGTTGATTAATATGGACTTCATTAGCGGATTACCTCGCTCTTATCATAAGTTTGACTCCATCTGGGTGATAATTGATCGACTTACAAAATGTGTACATTTTTTGCCAATTAAGACAACATACACGACTGAAGATTATGCGAAGTTTTATATCAAGGAGATTGTTAGGCTTCATGGCGTGTCGGTATCTATTATATCAAATAGAGGAGCTCAATTTACAGTTAACTTTTGGAGGTCTTTTCAGAAGGGTTTAGGCACACAAGTGAACCTCAGTACTGCATTTGATCTACAGACCGACGTACAGGCTGAACGTACCATTTAGACACTGGAAGATATGCTACGAGCATGTGTTCTAGATTTTAAGGGAAATTGGGATGACCATCTTCCACTCATAGAATTCGCCTACAATAATAGCTACCATTCCAGTATTAAAATGGCCGCATACGATGCACTATATGGGAGAAAATGTAGATCACCAGTTGGATGGTTCGAAGTTGGTGTTATATGGGACAGATTTGATTCACCAAGCCATTGATAAGGTGAAGGTGATACAGGAACGATTGAGGACGGCACAAAGCAGGCAAAATTCTTATTCCGATATCCGACGTCGTGATCTGGAGTTTGAGGTTGGTGATTGGGTTTTCCTGAGGATCTCATCAATGAAGGGTGTTATGCATTTTGGGAAAAAAGGCAAGCTGAGTCCAATGTATATCGGTCCGTATAAAATTCTTCAACGAATTGGACATGTTTCTTATGAGTTAGAATTGCCATCTGAATTGGAGTTTGTCCATCCAGTATTCCATGTATCTATGTTGAGTAAATGTATTGGGGACCCTTCTCGAGTCGTCCCTACCAAAGATGTTAAAGTTATAAAGGATCTATCATATGAAGAACTACCAGTGGCTATATTAGATGGACAAGTCTGCAAGCTAAGAACAAAAGATGTAGCTTCCATCAAAGTATTCTAGAGGAACAAGAATACGGAAGAAATGACAAGGGAAGCAGAAGAGGAGATGAAGTCTAAATACCCTTACCTATTCCAGAAGAAAGATAACGAGGATGCTAGGGAAACACAACATGCATTATATGGTGGAACAACTCTATGAGGTAAGCAATAGCTTGAGAATGTAAGGCCCCGTGAAATCCCGACTCAAAAACTCGGATCCCATGGTGCCAAGTTAGGATCGTGTGTTAGAAATTAGTAAATATGAGCTCGCCACGGTGCGGACCTTTTTGGATTGAATGATGCATTAAAAGGTCAAGAATAAGTTTCCAGAAAAATGCAAGAAATGCGGTCCAGAATGAGGTCGCGTAATTGAAATGGGGACCGCATAGCTGCCGCAGAGTGTGGCAGAATGTTGGTTAAAATTGAAGTCAGAAATGCGGTCGAAATACGGTCGCATAATCGAAATGCGGTCGCATAATCAAAATGCGGACCGTATAAGTTGTCACATATTTACCTTTGAATTTGCAAAGGTCAGTTCTGCGGTGCACTTTGCTACCGCAGAACATGAATGCGGACCGCATTATTACCGCAGAACGAGTAAGAATGTTTAGTTTTTGGGGGAGCATTCTATGGTCCATTATGCGGACCGCATGTTAATTTGCGGTCGCAGATGCGACCGTATAGTTGATCGGGGCTCTAATTTTCTAATTTTTGAACCCGACTTCCCTATCGATATAACCGGTGTATTAGCTCATTTTGAGCATTCATCTGAGCAATTCTAGAGAGTAAGAGGTTCCTTAGCGAGGGAAAGTCTCTCATCAAATTATTCTATAAGATTGGGTTAAATCATTGAAGAAAATCAAGGAAAGGCTCCTGAATCTTCATCCCAAGAGGTAAGGCTCCATCACCTCAGCTCATATTTGTATACTTAGCCATATGGGGCCATTAGGGAAGTAATTCATGGGTATGAGAATTAATATCGTGCATGCATGCCACCTTAGAGTATTGGAAAGTAGTAAAATTAAAAAGGAAGCAATTGGGGGTATAACATGATAGA
>MU764974.1:42816-109472 GCA_026770625.1 Nicotiana glauca
ACAATGCACCTTTAGTGTTTGATGATATGCTCGAGCCAAGCTAGAACTTCAGTTTCGTCTCTAATTCTCAATTTTTAATTCAAAATTTCTTTCTCAATAGATTGAAGCTCTAAGAGTTCCGGAAAATTGTAAAAGAATAAGGAAAGTCCTTGTTGAGGTATGTATGGCTAAAACCCCATTCTATTAGAAATCGAGCTCCGTTGGTGCTTACGGACGTGTGGTAAGAGTTGAATTGGCTAGTATATTGATTGTTATTGTCAAATTAATTGATTTACATATATCTATACATATTCGTGAAGGATGTGCCTCAATGTGAACAACGTGCCAATCTTGTTAATTAGTGAATGATAAAAAGTATAATTAATTGTTGAAATACTTGGGCTATAAGCCAAAACCGAAACAAAGAATTATTCATGCTAGCTATGTGCTCACTATTTGTGATTGCAACTTGAAATATCCTTGGTATACGTGTCTATGATCACAACTTATAAACTAGTATTGAAAAGGGACAATGATGTGACGATGGTGGCCATGAGTGCCCAGAAATTGTTATGATATGTATGGAATAAGGATTTGAAGGTGTTGAAAAATGAGAATCGAGTAATGCCTCCAATGAGTTGACCTAGTCGATCGGGTCGTGATCGGACACCATGCCGCTCACATGGTGGAAATGTGCTGATATTGAATCCCGCATAAGGGAAACGAGATATTGATTGAAAGTAATGCCTCCCATGAGGTGACCTAGCCGGTCGGGTCGTGACCGGACTCCACTGGAGATGGCGGTGGTGATGAGAACAGTGGTGAACATGTGACATAATTGCCTTAATTGGTGTTGTGGAAACTGTATGAAGAATTATATGAATTGTTTTTTTGAATTTCCGTATTAATTGCTTGTATCTATTTGATAGTTCTTTCTAGTAAAATGGTGTTTAGTTATGCATACCAGTACAATTCAAATGTACTGACGCCCCTTTTGCCGGGGGCGCTACATTCGTATCATGATTGTAGGTGGCCCCATAGCGAACAGTGCAGACCGTGTGTAGCGGAGCGTTCATCTACTCGAAGTCACGGTGAGCCCCTTATTCTTCCATGGGGATGCATGGTGTATCTTTTGTAATTACAGTTTTCTTTCATTTTGACGTATAGTCGAGGCCTTGTTGCCGGCATAGTCATGCTTATGTGTTGTATCCTTAGAGGCTCCAAAGACACTAGTGTGGGTTGTGTACGGGTTTTGGGGAGTCCCCTCTTTGTATATGTTTTAATCCTAACTTGTGATCTCCTTAAGCTATGACTCTAATGGAATCCATGAAGCCAACTTATGAACGACAAAATTTCACGATATGAAATGAACTAGTAATATGGTATACCCGTTGTATTATCGTTCAAATTAACCAAAGGAATGAGTACCGCATTTATAATGAGTTGGGGAAGAAAGCATTCGCGAAGGCTTGCTCAGTCGGGTTCACTTGATTGAGCACCGGTCGCATCCCCCGAGGTTGGGGCTTGACAGAGAATACTCTTTCTTAGTACAAAATGGTGATATGCAGATAATGTACATGTCCATAATGCTTTGTATACTCTTCTAAGGCCATACGCTGAGTTAACTGCTTGCAAGTTCGTCCTTTATTTATGGGAGAAACTCGGCCGGAATCCACGATGATTTAAACTCCCCTTGAACCCTTACATTCGAGGACGAATGTTCCTAGAGGGGGAGGGTGTTACAACCCACATCTACATGTGTTAGATCATGCCACATATTAGTTAACATAAATCCCAGAAGGAATTATGTTTGAGATGATAAGAAGTTAATCCTATTGGTCTTAAGTGATTCAAGGGTGTATAAGGGTGATTAACAAGTATTAGAAGTTAAACGAATCAAGGATGTTGTAACTTGCATTTTCAGGTAAATCTAGATGTGCTTAATACACTCAAGAGGTCATGTATTAAAATATTTTAATCATATAATATCCGTATCACAAGTCTTGAAGTCAAATGAGTTATGAAACAAAAGTAGACAAAAGTTATCGCAACTTAGGTTCATAATTTTACTTAAACAATAGGTCAAATGATTCTAAGCTTTTCTCCGAATTTACAAGGTATTACGGGGTGATCTGCCCACAAAATTAAATATCTATGAGTCTAGTTTCCAACACATTAAACCGTTTATCATTACAATATTAGAGTATAGAGATATTCATATTTTTGCAAGCCTGCACAGATTGGAAAATGACAAGTAGGTGCATCACCTACTTGCCAAAATGATAGGATTAAATTAAAAGACCTATGTCGGCCAAGAGATGACTTTTAAGGGGTTATGAACTCAGTTATTTAACCCATATTTCAGACCCTCAAAACCAAATTTAACCCCTGCAACTCCTCCCAAAAAATCCCACACAAACCCTAATCAATTTTCCCTCTCTTTCAAGTTTTATTTGAAGGTAAAACCTAGAGTTTGAAGAACCAAGGGAAGTGTTGAGTTATCCAAAAAGTAAGGTAAGTTACTGCCATCTTTAATACATTTTTTGTCTGCTGTTAATTCATGGTAATTCATTCTATACATGTAAGAACTCACGGGACTGTGATCGGAAGCCGTGAGTTCGAGTTATTCACATGTAGTGGACTATTTTGAGGACTGTTTTGAGTTGTGGTTGGGCTGTATGTTTCACTACTGTTTTGTGGAATTTTGGAGGTGGAAGGGTTTGGAGAAATATCGTATATATGTAGGGTTTTTGTCTTATAGTTATTCATAACATTTCCGGGTTGTTTGACACGACTACGGTGGTCGTCGTACGTATGAAGTGATTAGGTTGTGCATGCACTGTTTTGGGAGGCTCAATATATTTATTATTGATATTTTTAAGGCTGTTTGGTGATTGTTTTGAATGGTGTGAAGTCATATATATAGGGGAGGTGCTGTCCGTTTCATCGTAAAATAGATTGTGGTCGATACATAATAGTTATGACGCATAAATAATAACGATAGTATCGTTTCTCTTATTGTAGACTAAGGAGTTGTGACAGTTGCATAACTTGAGATTGGGGAAGTATATACAAGGTATGTGAGGCTATCCCTTTCCTTCTTTCCCAGGATTCCGATTGTACATACTGTAATGAACGAGCTTCCAAGGATACTCTACTCTTAGAAACTAGCAGTATTCATATTATTTCCCCTCTTATGGAATGATTGATGTTAATGTTGCTTCTCTTATTCTTATGTTATAATTGTTGTTGGTACTTCCTGATTCTTATAAGGTTCATAGTGAATAGTTTGTCCTAATGACGTGTATAGGGCATACCGACCTTACGCCACTCTGAAAGGTTTAGAACGTGATTCCATGAGTCGCGTATGCACTATATATATATATATCTATTTTACTGTACCGAGCCGTACTAAAGTCGGTCGGGTAAGGCACCTATTGTGCAATCACTGATCAGTTGGGTTTTACCGAGCTCCACGTGGCCGGGTACGATTCTACCGAGCCTTATGATGGTCGGGTACATTTTTTTTACCGAGCCTATTATTGTCGGGTACGATATGATGATGATGCCCAAAGAGGAGTATGTTTTTAAAACTTTATGCATTCACACATATGTATCATGCATTTCATGTCAGTAGCCCTCTGAGTTAGTCAGATGTTACAGGTTGTATATTCTCTGTCCCTGCTTATATTACTATTCGTATTTATGGTTCCCTGTCTTACATACTCAATATTTTATTCGTACTGACATCCTTTTATTTGTGGACGCTACATGTCGTGCTGCAGTTCCTAACAGACAGGCAGGTGCAGCTCCCCCACCACAGTAGGGTGTCCAGTTCAGTGGTGATTGGAGAGATCCCTTCTCCGGACTTGCCTTGGCCTTGGTATGCATTTTTGTTATAGATATTATGGGTATGTCGGGGCCCTGTTCCGTTTATGTTGCACCACTTACGTTCCTTTAGAGGCTCATAGACAGGTGTCGACTCATATATAGTTTGGTATGCCTTATCGGTTGGTTTTTATTGTATAGTCTTTCATGGTAGCGTGGTAGCTTTATATATAGTTTATTGATTTTCTGGCCATCCTAAATTATGTATATTCAAGCCATCATATTTTATTTGTTGGTTGTCCATGACTCATGTCTACCATTTATATTGCTCTCGTTAGCCCTAAAAAGATAATAAAGAAGGTTAGATAAAATGTTTGGTGCTTGGCAAGTTTGGTCAGGTGCTAGTCATGGTCCTCCGGTTTGGGTAGTAACATGGGGTTAGCCTCATTCAAGTATGGTGTCATGTGTTAGACTAATGCAAATAGGAAGGCAGGGATTAGCCTCATGCAAATGTGGAGGCAAAGATTAGCCTCATGCAAATATTGAGGCAAGGATTAACCTTATGCAGGTATGGAGTCGGAGATTAGAGGCATGGATTAGCCTCATGTAAGTATGGAGTCAGGGATTAGACTCACGCAAATAGGGAGGCAGGGATTAGCCTCATGCAATTATGGAGTCAAGGAATAGACACACGCAAATAAGGAGGCAGGGATCAGCCTAATGCAAGTATGGAGTTAGGGATTAGACTCATGTAAATAGTGAGGCAGGGATTAGCCTCATGCAAGTATGGAGGAAAGTATTAGCCTCATGCTACTATGGAGGCAAGGATTAGCCTCATGCAAGTGTTGAGTTAGAGATTAAACTCAAGCAAATAGGGAGGCAGGGATTAGCCTCATACAATTATGGAGTCAGGGATTTGACTCATGCAAATAAGGAGGCAGGGATTAGCCGCATGCAAGTATGGAGTCAGGTATTAGACTCATGCAAATATGGAGGTAAGGAATAGCCTCATGCAGGTATGGAGGCAGGGATTAGCCTCATGTAGATGGGGAGGTAGGGATTAGCCTCATGCAAGTACGGAGGAAAATAGTAGCCTCATGCTACTATGGAGGCAAGGATTAGCCTCATGCAAGTGTTGAGTTAGAGATTAAACTCAAGCAAATAGGGAGGCAGGGATTAGCCTCATACAATTATGGAGTCAGGGATTAGACTCATGCAAATAAGGAGGCAGGGATTAGCCTCATGCAAGTATGTAGTCAGGTATTAGACTCATGCAAATATGGAGGCAAGGAATAGCCTCATGCAGGTTTGGAGGAAAGGATTAGCCTCATACAGATGGAGAGGTAGGGATTAGCCTCATGCAAGTATGGAGTTAGGGATTAGACTCGTGCCAATAGGGAGGCCGGGATTAGCCTAATGCAGTATAGAGTTAGAAATTAGACTCATGCAAATAGGGAGGCAAGGATTAGCCTCATGCAAGTATGGAGGCACGAATTAGACTTATGCAAATAGGAAGGAAGGGATTAGCCTTATGCGAATAGGGAGTCAGGGATTAGACTCACGCAAATATGGAGGCAGGGATTAGCCTCATGCAAGTATGGATTTGGAGATTAGACTCATCCAAATAGGGAGGCAGGGATTAGCCTCATTAAAATAGGGAGGCATGGATTACCCTCATGCAAGTATGGATTCAGGGGTTAGACTCATGTAAATAGGGAGGCAGGGATGAGCCTCATGCAAGTATGGAGTAGTTATAGACTCACGCAAATAAGGAGGCAGGATTAGCCTCATGTAAGTATTAAGGCAAGGATTAGCCTTATGCAGAGAGAAACTAATAAGTAAGAGTAGCATATGCCTTAGCTGGAGATATATTCAGTGTCTGATGGCCTGATTGTCAGTGATTTATTTGTGTATACATGTTTGCAAGTGCTATCGTTACGTCAAATAATCCTGCATTAAAAGAAAAATTGCAATTTTATTGAGGGGAGGTTGGTTTGTGCTACGTCTGCCGGCCTTGCTTGCTCCATTCAGAAAGCCCTTTTGAGTTCCCCAACGTAACACCTGACTTTTATGGAAATAGGGTTTTTGAAAAATATGAAATCATTGATAAAAATAGAGTTATTTTAGAAACATATTGATATATCAAGTTATTTTAAATGAACTACTGACTGTAACATATGTCAAAGGAATTGCAACTCTCTTATATTGGAATTTTGAGGATCCCTCTCAAACTTTTGCCCTAATTTGGTGGATGATCTTCTGACTGTTTTGTGGATAATAAGCCTTGCTGAGTCTTTTTCAGAATTTTGAGAATCCTTCTCAATATTCTGCCACAATTTTCTTAACTGATTGTTGACCGTCTGATACCTGTTGGCGTTGACTGGACTTGCTCATAGTATTGGGGAAAATGAAAATTTTGTTATGATATGACCGAACCTATAAGGTTGCCTACGTAACCCCTCTGAAAGGGGAATCAGGTCAACCGTAGTTCAATTACACAAAATGAAGAAATGTAAGATATCTAAGCATAGTATCTCTTGACTATGTCTGAATTGATTGGCTTTGGCCAGATTTCTCCGTCCATTTCTGCAAGTATGAGTGCTCCTCCTATCAATGCCCTATGAACCATGTGCAGACCCTGTAAGTTGGGATAGAATTTCCCTTTGTCTTCATCTTGATGCGGGAAGATTTACTTCAATACCACTACCCTGGTGCGAAATTTCTTGTTTGACCCTTTTGTTGAAAGCTCTATACATTCTATTTTTTTTATAAAGTTTGCTGTGACATACTGCGTTCATCCTCTTTCCATAGATAAGGGCCAATTTTTCATAGCGACTCTTTATCTACTCTAGAACGCTGAGTTAAGCTTCTTGTATGATTCTTAAAGAAAGAATCTCCATCTCGGTTGGGATGACAGTCCGGGTACCATAAACCATCATGTAGGGAGTTGCCCGGTTGATGTACGAACCATCGTGAGGTGCCCCAATAGAGAAAAGGGTAACTTCTCATGCCATTATTTGTTGTTCTCTACCATTTTCCTTAGTATCTTCTTAATGTTTTTGTTGACAGCTTCTATGGCTCCATTCGTGTGAGGTCTGTCGGTTGTGGAATTCTTGTGCTTGATTTTGAAAGCTTCACACATAGCTTTCATTACAGCACTATTGATATTGTCGGCGTTGGCAGTAATAATTGACTCGTGAACTTCGAATCAGTAGATAATACGATCTTTGACAAAATCTATGATGACGTTTTTGGTGACAGCTTTGTAAGATGCATCTTCTACCCATTTAGTGAAATAATCAATGGCAACTAGAATAAATCTGTGTCCATTTGAAGCAGTGGGCTCAATTAGACAAATAACATCCATTCTCCAAGCAGCGAATGGACAAGGTGAACTTGTTGCATTGAGCTCATTTGGTGGTACTTTTATCGTATCGGCATGTACTTGACATTGAAAGCATTTGCGGACATACTGGATGCAATCTGTCTCCATGGACATCCAAAAGTAATAGGCTCTGAGTATCTTCTTAGCCAAGATGAAATCATACATGTATGGGCCACAGGTCGCGGCATGTACATCCTCAAGTAGATTAGAAGCTTCATTCGCATTGACACATCATAGTAAACCCAAATTAGGAGTTCTTCTGTACAACTATCCTCCGCTATGGAAAAAGTGATTTGATAGTCTTCGGAGTGTGCATTTTTTAGTGGGATTTGCATTCTCCGAGTATTCTCCTTTTGATAAATACTCCTTGATGTCATAGAACCAAGGGTTTCCATCCGTTTCTTCTTCAACATGAGCACAATATGTCGGCTGATTATGGATCTTCACTGGAATGGGATCAATATAATTCTTATCTGGATTTTGTATCATAGATGAAAAGGTGGCCAATGCATCGGCAAACTCATTCTGATTTGTGGGCACATGTAAAAATTCTATCTTTGTGAACCTCTTTCACAATTCCTGCACATGGTGAAGATATGGTGATATCTTGGAATTATAGGTGGCCCACTCTCCTTGTACCTCATGGACAAGCAAATTTGAATCACCGATCACCAGTAACTATTGAAAGTTCATGTCGACTGCCATGTTGAGCCCTAGTATGCAGGCTTCATACTCTACCTTATTGTTGGTGCAAGGAAATTTGAGTTTATCAGATACCGGATAATGCTAACCCGTTTCTGATACCAAAACTGCTCTAATGCACATTCCTTTAAAATTTGCAGCTCCATCGAAGAACATCCTCCAACCATCGTATGCTTCAGTAATGTCTTCCCCTACGAAAATATGTTTTCAAAGGTTTGTATGCTCCTCCCGTCGGATTTCAGCAAGGTGATCTGTCAACGCTTGTCCTTTGACCGCCTTTTTAGTTGCATAGATGATATCGTATTCACTCAACAATATTTTCCAATTGGCCAACTTTTCAGTCGGCATGGGTTTCTGGAATATGTACTTTAGAGGGTCCATCCTGGATATGAGGTATATAGTATTAGCACATAAGTAATGCCTCAATTTCCGGGCCGTCCTGGTCAAAGCACAGCAAGTGCGTTCAAGTTGAGAATATCGTGCTTCATAAGGTGTAAAATTCTTACTCAAGTAATATATCGATTGCTCCTTTCTTCCTATCTCTTCATGTTGTCCCAAAACACATCCGAACGCTCCATCTAATACAAATAGATAGAGTGTCAAAGGTCATCCTGGTTCTGGCAAAACAAGAATTTGTGGTGTGGATAGGCACTCCTTGATCTTATCAAAACCTTTTTGACAATCCTCTGTCCAGCTTGTTTCAACATCCTTCCTTAGCATCTTGTAGATGTGTTCACATATGACCGTGGACAGTGCTACGAAGCAACTGATATAGTTGATACGTCCTAGGAAGCTCATCACATCCTTTTTGCTCATGGGTGGTGGTAACTCCTGAATAACTTTGACTTTAGACGGATCCAGTTCGATCCCTCGATGACTGATGATGAATCCTAGTAACATTCCTGCGGGAACCCCGAATGCACACTTAGCGGGGTTCAATTTCAAATTGTATCTCCTTAGCTTGTCAAAGAAATTTCTCAAATCCGCTATGTGATCTGCGACCTTCTTGGATTTGATAATGACATCGTCCACGTACACCTCTATTTCTTTATGTATCATATCATGGAAGATGGTTGTCCTGGCTCTCATGCAAGTGGCCCCAGCGTTCTTCAAAACGAATGGCATCATTTTGTAACAGTGTACACCCCATGGTGTAGTAAAACTTTCTTCTCTGCATCTTCTTCATCCATCCATATCTGGTGGTAACCCGCAAAGCAATCTATAAAGTATTGGAGTTCATTCTTGGTGCAGTTATCGATCAGGATGTGTATGTTCGGCAGCGGGAAGTTGTCCTTGGGACTTGCTGTGTTCAAATCCTGATAGTCAACACATACTGTAACCTTCCCATCCTTCTTCGGAACTGTCACAATGTTAGCTAACCAGGTTGGGTACTCAACCACCCTAAGAACTTTGGATTTGATCTGCCTGGTATCTTCCTCCTTGATTTTCAGGCTCATGTCTGGTTTGAATTTTTTTAGTTTTTGTTTTACTAGCGGACACATGGGATTAATGGGTAACTTGTGAGCCATTATAGACGTGCTTAAGCCAGTTATGTCATCATATGACCATGCAAGAATGTCCTCGTATTCCTTCATGAAGCTGATGTACTCTTCCTTCTCTGTTGGGGACAAATGAATCTTGATGCGAGTCTCCTTGACTATCTCGGCATCTCCAAAATTTACTACTTTTGTTTCATCCATATTGGACTTAGGCTTATTCTCAAAATTTTCAACCTCCTTGACAATTTCCTCGGGTATCTCATCTTCTTCCTCTGAATCACTATTCTCATGTTGCATTGAGTCGTTACATGTCACAGTCACTGATTCATCAGGAAAAGTAATAATAACATTATAGAAAGGAAAATGTAAAAATAGTAACTAATAGTAAAGAGCATATGCATATGATTAAATTGAATAACCATCCAGATAGAGTACAGCTTGATGAATCGAGCATTTATTTTGAAATAATTAAATCTTAAAACAAAATGACGGGAAACCTTAAATGCCTAGAATGGCTATAGAAGTAAAATTTGCCAAGCTACCTAGAGACTCAGCGGGCTCGGGATGGTGTAGCGGTCCAATTCCTGAGAACAACTCCCCTCTTTATGGTCTGAATGGTGAGGCCTTCTTCCTCTTCCTCCTCAATTATGGCACTGTAGTCCATGCCCTCATCCTCCAAGAACAAATTCTTCAACCCAGCTAGTGCTTCTTCTTTTGTAGTCCCCCATATTGTGTCAGCCTGGTTAAAAGCTTGTTTAAAATGTGGCACTGGTTTCTCAAGAGGGTAATACGGTCCACGGCATGGAGTCAACCAATTATTGTACTCTTTCCATTTGTACTGGTATCCGATCCCAAAGGTGGTACCATAATTTTTTAGCTGTATTGGTTTGGTCATACCTTGGAGGTTCTTTCCCAACCCTTTGCTGGGTTCATATTCAGACCATGCTAAATTCTTTCTATTTTGTTACTCCACCACTTATCCTTCTCGACGGCATTGACCCGTTCGATGTGATGATAGGTTCCCCCTTGCCTTCTTCTATGTCCAATGTCCGGGATGGTTTGACTAGTGTAGATGGAATTGCTTCCATCTCTGTGAATGATTACCACCTGGCGGTTTCTATTCAAACTTCACAGCTTGATGTAGTATGGAAGATATAGCTCCAGCAACATGGATCCATGGCCGGCCCAACAAAATATTATATGAGGTTGGTATGTCAAGCAACTGAAATTCAACGTCGAACCAAGTTGGCCCCATCTGCCAGCAAAGGTTGATTTCCCCGATCGTGGCTCTCTAGGACCCATCGAAAGACTTCACACTCATGCTTCCTACCTGTATCTCACGGAAACCTTTGTACAACCTTTTTAAATTATCCAATGGACAAATATTTAGGCTCGAACCTCCATCAACAGGACCCTGGCAATGAACTTGTCTTCAAATTACACCGTAATATGCAATGCTCGATTAAGATTCAGCCCCTCGGTGGTAACTCATCTTTGTGGAAAATGATCTTATGACTTTCTAGCACTTGCCCAACCATGTCAGCCATTTCTCCGCTGGTGATGTTATTGTCTATATAAGCCTCGCTTAATACGTTCATTAAGGCGTTCCTATGTGCCTCTGAATTCTGTAATAATGACAGGATAGGTATCTGATCAAGGACTTTATTCAGATAGTCAATAACATAGTACTCCCTTGACTGTACTTTCCTCCACAAGTCATCTGGCCTGATCTCAATGATAGGCTGCCAAGTATTAGCCTCCTTACTTGAACCTCTCAGGTGTTCATGTGTATTGACTCTTCCGGTTCAAGTCATTCCTTGTGCACCGTCAGATTTCACTACCTTGGTCTTACCTTTCTGCTAATCCTCGACAACATAATCTCGGGGTATTGGTTTTGAGTGGAATGGGGGTTTGGTTGATACTTTCATAGTGAAAGATGTGACCACTTCTACTTCAAATGGAGCCACTTTAACCTCGAATGGAACTGATATAGTTACCTCAACCTCGATTGGTGACTGAGTCTGTACCACAATAGGAGTAAGTGTGATGGCAAGTTTAAAGTCATCACCTTTTCGAATAAGCCCAATTGATACCTCAGGGTCCCATTCTTCATTCGTCTCTATCATATGTACTCCACCAAGTCTACGTTCAGGGAGAGGGTTGTCACGGACATCAGGTGCGGCTTCCTTTGCTTGTATGATCTTGTTGTCAATTAAAGTTTGGATCTTATCCTTAATTGTTCGGCATTTAGAAGTGGTATGCCCCTTCATACCAGAATGGTACGCACAAGTTTTGTTTGGATTGACCCATTGGGATGGGTTTTCTAATGCTACAACGGGAACCGGAGTGACATAACCCATGGCTTTCAACCTTTTATAAAGTTGGTCGATGGGCTAGCAATGGTGGTAAATTGTCTGGGTGGCTTACGGTCGAAGTTGGGTCTTGGTATTGGAAAGTTTTGGCATGTTGGTGGTGATTGGAAATGGGATGATTTTGAGTTGTAGGTGTGATGGATGGAGGCTGGTTGGGAATATCTGGGAGATGAATGTTATATGTAGGCAGTTATGCTTGGTATGTGGCTGGAGGTGTTTGATATATGGGCGGAGGTGATTGATATGTGGGCGGAGGTGTTTGCTATGTGGGTGGAGGTGTTTGATAGATAAATGGAGATTTTGGGCCTTGAGCCACCATTACTATTCCATCCTCTTTCTTCTTTGATATTCTTCCTAATTGTAATGCCTTATTTGTGGCTTGTAGTGCCTCGAAATTTTTTTCCATCCCACTCTTGATTCCTTCTTCGATTCTTTCCCCAAGTTTGATGATGTCAGAAAATTTGTGATTTTTGATAACCATAAACCTTTCATAGTATTGAGGATCCTGTGCTCTGACGAATAATTTGTTCATTTGTTCTTCGTCCAAAGATGGCCTAACCTTGGCTGTTTCCGACCTCCAACGAGTAGCATACTTACGGAAAGTCTTAGTAGGTTTTTTCTTAAGATTCTGAATACAGAAAGCATCCGGTGCATTCTCTGTGTTGAACCTGAATTGGTCCGTGAAATATGATGCCATAGTTACCCAATTGGACCATTTCTTGGGATTTTGGCTGATATTCCAACACAAAGAATCCCTAGTAAGACTCCTCATAAAGAGTTTCATCTGGATCTTTTCATCTTTCCCGAACCTGAAAAGCTCGTCACAATAGGTCCTTAGATGAATCCTGAGATCACCTGTGCCATCGAACATTTTGAACATGGGAGGTTTGTACCCATCTGGAAGTTAGACATTCGGCTATATGCATAGATCTTCATAGTTCAAACCTTCTATTCCGTTGTTGCCTTCAACACCTTGAACTTGGCTTGTTAACTTTTTGAGTTATTCAGCCATATTTTTAATGATCAGGTCCTTCTCGAAGGATTACGATGTATATAAGATTGGTTGGGTAGAATGAGGTACAGTTTCCACATATATAGGGTTGCTTTATGGGTGCTAGGGGCTTGGGTGTAATGATGGTCGTTGGTGGAGTTTTGGGGATCTGGAATGGTTTGTGGTGTGTTTTGGTAAGTGTGGTAAGTAGTGGTTGGTGGTTACTGAATCGATTAATGATGATGTTGTAGCAGAGTTGGTATCGGCAACACATTGATATTTTGGGGTGGAGTTGCGTATTGATTTGGCGAGGTAGGATTTTATGGCTGTTGGTTTTGTGTGTTCTGAGGAGGTGCTAGGTTCTTTGTGTTTTGTTGGGGGATATCAGGGACATTGAGGTTGAGAGACAAGTTTTCCAAGTTGAAAACCTGCTCAAGTTCTCCTTACAATTCCAGTATCTTTTGTTCTAGTATCAAGACTAGACCATTTGGGGCCGGATCACTACGGCCATCTGAAGTCTCTCCATTCTCAATATTCTCTTTTTGGATTCCACTTATGTCACGCCCAAAAATTTGAGGGACATGACCTGCGCTCGATCGAGTAACCTTAGTCAAGCGGACCTGGGTGCCTTTCCTATCCCACGTGTTACCCCACATTTTTCATTTCTTATTAACCAAGTGAAAGAGCTAATTATAATTGGAACACCTTGTTACAAAAGCATACATAACATGGATAATCTTTAGCTTGGTTTACAACTTACATTGCCCATCTTACAAAATACATATTTACATAAGTTCTTAACCCATATTGCCTATCTACGGAGCCTCTAAAGATGAAAAAGGAATAATACAATACTTGCCTGCAACAAGGCTCCGGCCATACCATTTATAAATACCAAAACAGGATCCCAAAAGACAAGAACACAAGCAGCATGAGCCACGCAGGGCACCGAAAGGAAAGGGGCTCACCAATTCAGCTGGCAAGAAGTAATGAGGAACCATGGTCGGTAGACCGGAGTGCCTGCTATAGGTCCACCTACAATTATAAGATGAATGTAGCGCCCCCGGCAAAAGGGACGTCAGTACATTTGAATCGTACAGGTATGTATGAAAAAACTTGTTCCAAGTAAACTCAAACCACACATAAGTAGGAAACACTAATGGATAAAGCAATCAAACACAGATGAAGGAACAATCAAGAGAAATAAGTTTACAAATTCTCCCGTTTTCCCCTTCCACAATTTCACTTTAATAGTTTCACAATTTGTTCGAATTTTGTTTCAATAGTGATTTCGATCACTTTCCACCCTTATTACCTCGGCCACCCTTATCACCACAACCCACACCTTATTACTTTGTGTTGTGCGCGCAACCTGATCCCACCGTACAGTTTTAATCCACAAACAACACAACAACAACAAACAATTCACAAAGGTCAATAACAATACTTCTGAAGAATTAACAACAACAATGTTACAAGTGTTTTCATAACCATCAATACTCTTTCCATCATATTCAACAACCCATATACGTTTAACATCACACTGGTAATTGCCCACAACAAGCCATAGATATTGTTGCCACAGTTATTCCTGTTGTACTAGTCACAATTTCCTTTAGTCATTTATTTCTCAATTACAACCACATAACACAATTACAACGTACAAATCACAAGAAATTCATAAGTAATTTACGTACATATTACCTACCAAGCATAGTACATCAAACGAGGCAATTTTACAAGGATCAAAGTTAGCCATACATACCTGGAGCCGAAATCCCCTTTTAACTTCTATTCTCAACTCACCAAGCACTCTAGAAACGTCAATATAGTGCACAAAATTAATACACATAGCTTAGAATTGAAATTCACAACTGCTACTCAAACTCATTTAGGTTATGAATCCCTCTTTGAATACTCCTTCACCCCTACCCAATCCCTCCTACTAGATTTTAGGTTTTTAATAGACATGCATGAAAGATTTCAATAATTATTTCAAGGACTAATGCATGAGAATCCCCATCTTAGTTTAAACCAGAAATTAAATGGGAGAAGTTAGGGATTTTACCTGTAAATTTCTCGGCCCGAATGGTTTTGAAGAATCAAATATTTGGAGAAGATGGCTTTCTCTCTCAAGACCTTCTCTTCCTATCTATTAATTTGTTCAGCAAGATTGTTAAAATAAGGGGGTTGAGGTGTTTTATTGAAAAGGGGTGGTGTTTTAAAATCTAGAAAAATAGAAGCCCGAGCAAATCTGCGGCCACATTCTTCGATCACAGAATCGAAATGCGGTCCACAGATTGGACCGCAAAAATGCGCCCAAAAACCCTGAAGGTCTACCTAGGTCTGCGACAGGAATGCGGTCGCATTTTGCACCGCAGAATTGACCTCCACAAATCCTTGAGGAACTTATACGACGATTATGCGGTCCACATATTGATTATGCTACCGCCTAATGGACTGCATTTTCAACATCAATCTTGACAACCTTTTTGCTTCACTCTGCGGTAGAAATATAGTCCGCGTATTGATTATGCGACCGCGTAATGGACCGCATTTTCAACATTAATTTTGACAACCTTTCTGCTTCACTCTGTGGTAGAAATGCGGTCTGCATAGTTGATCTGCAACCGCATTCTAGACCGCAGAATGACAATTTTCTGGAAAAACTGATTCTTTTGGTTTTTAAGTACGAAATCAACAAAAAGGGTCTGAACCGCGGCGAGCTTGCTTGCCGCGAAGAATTATACACGTTCCTAACACATATTCAGACCTTGGTAGTACGAGCTACTAGGTTTTAAGCACAAAATTTTACGGGGCCTTACAACTTAAGTTGTCCATCTTTGCTTTTCCTCTGCCTTTTTTGTTTCTTGGAGGAGGAGGAGATGGAGGGGATCTAGATCTTGTGTGGTATGCTGATGAGGCCATACTGAGTGAACCAACCTAAGGGGATGGGAATAATAAAAATAAGAAGAAGAAGAAGAAGAAGAAGAAGAAAAGAAACAAAAAGGTAACAAGTCAGTGAGGATTCTGAAATGTTTGGTACAACCTATTTCCTGCATTCTTGTCTCATAACATGGATAGGGACATACGGGTATATCCCTCTCAACCTTATTATCACCAAGTGCGGAGCATCCAATGGATCAAATAATCAATTCGTCTGTTGGGAACCATTCAAACATCCATTGCACATGTTCCTCAGTCAGATTGTCGAAGAACTCTGCACATTCTTTGGCACTTTCTAGTTGAGCAAATTTGTCTAGAATGTAAGTTATCTGCTTGGGGTGATGGAAGGAAATATGGTCATTCCAAGCCCTTCGCGGAAATTCTTGCCAATTATGACCCTTTTGGAAATGCTCCAACAACCGCAACTGCAACAACAAGTTAAAACCCTCGAAATGCTTGATCCCTCTTTGACAGCGCTCCAGAGCCCTATAGATGTCAGCTAAGATCATGGGAACTACGGTATATGTCTGTCCACTAATCCCTTCTATCAAAGTCTTGTTGACCATGGCCAACCTAGTGTGGATTCTTCTCTATTTTATTGGGAACACTATCAGGCCTAAGAAATATACAATGATCACAAACACTCTGCGGTGAATGTGACCCAGAGAAGTGAGAGAGATCTTATCATGGTAGGTACGAAAAAACATACTATGGACATACAACTCATACATGTATTCAAAAGGTATGTAAGATTCCTTCAAGCATACTAGGTGGACATTCTTCTTCAGCCCCATCATCTTTAAAAATCCTCTACGGGTACAGTTTTCTTGTACCAATAAACCGGGAATATCTCAACTCAACCCTGCAAGCCCTCTAATTTTTTTCTAGGAGTGGTGTTTTTTCTATGTTGCTGAAATGAAACACAACCCTTTCATTATCCCAGAATAAATTGGCAGCCTCGATCAATTTGTTATTTGGATCAATATCTACCAAGGAAGGTAGTTTACCCAAGTACTTTCTCACATGTTTCTTGTAACTTGAGGAAAGGTCCTCCCACCAATCTAGCAATAATGGTGGGATGTTGCTAACCATATCGAATCTTGGGAACTCGTGCGTCATTTTCTGCAAAACAAAAGGGTTAGGCCTCACCACTACCATACTCGACTATTTATACATTTATTATCAACATATCGACATTTAGCTCCCCAAATTAATGCAAAGAAACGTGGTTATGTCCGTTGGGATTATGGAAAACCCGATGGACTTTTGGATAAGGCTTATCTTAAACAATCATTACGTGGAAAACATATTGATCCGAATAGGTTTAACCATGATGCATGCATAATTTTTACCAGAGTAAGGCTATTATGGGGTTTTAGACTAGTACCCTCAAGCAGACAACTAAAGGGGAAGGCACGGAATCATCAACTGCACCGCTAATTTACTAGTTTTATCGTAAATAAGCCTTTCCAAATTTAAGGGTAGTAAATAGAAAGAGCACAACCACTCATTAAAGTGTTGCTATAGGATTTGATATGCACGAGTGGAATATGATGTGGAGCATGATTCATGCAGCAATTAATAACATATAGTCAAGATTTTGTTATGACCCGGCCCGTCGTCACGTGAGTTATCACCCTGTTTCCCCCATATCATGTTTCTCTATGCTTCAATATCAGTATTTAAGGTGACCGAGTAGAATTGGATTGGTTTTAGATGGAAATGAGACACATAGTCTCTTTAAGGAAGGCTTGGTTTGGAAAAGTCAATCGGATGTTGACTTATGAGTTAGAGGGCTTGGATGTGAAAGGGGCGGCCTATTCCTGGTTTGAGTTATGGGAGGACTCCCGAGAGGAGGGGCGCCCTCCGGCGAAGTGGAGTGAGTTTGCTTATGCTTTTATTGATCATTTCTTGCCCGATGAGACAAAGGCAGCCCGGGCAGCAGAATTTGAAAATCTGAGGCAAGGTGACAGAAGTGTATGGGAGTACCACATGGAGTTTGTTCGCTTGTCCAAGTATGATATTCACATGTTGCCTACCATGAAGGCTAAAGTGCATCGGTTTGTTCAGGGTCTTAATCATTTGACTATTAATGAGGCTTCTACAGCAGCATTGAATTCTAACATTAAGTACGGCAGGATATTTGCTTTCGCTCAGGCCACAGAGGACCGTAAGTTAAAGAACAGAATGGCAAGAGAGAGTAGCAGCAAGGCCCGATCTATAGGAAACATAGGAGAGTCCCTAGGTAGGGGCTGATCAACTTTTAGGGGAGGATGATCAGGACTTTCCCAACCTGTTGCACAGTCTTCAGCCAGTACACCACCATCAGGGCCCAACCAGCAGCAGTGGAGTCGTTTCAAGCCTGGTCAGGGCAATAGGGGATTCCTCCAGCGAGGCTGGTTAAGGGAGGGGTCTCAGCAGTAGCAGAGATCCCCGTGTCGCAAGTGTGGAAAGATGCACTCGGGGGTCTGTTACACAGAGTTGCCTATATGTTATGGATGTGGGATAAGGGGCCATATTTAGAGACACTGTCGCGCGACTCGTTAGGGAATAGTTAGGGGCACATCTCAGCCCTCCAGTTCAGCGGCTGCCACATCTTCAACCCCCTCCCCAGCTCAAGGTGCCCCAAAGCGCGCAAAGCGGGGTGCAGCTAGGGGTGGTGCGCAGAGTTCGAGAGGTCCCAGCCGATTTTATGCTATGAGTAGTCGCCACTGCAGAGGCTTCTCTAGATGTTGTTACAGGTATTCTGACTGTCCAATCTCATGATATGTATATCCTTATTGACCCTGGTTCCACTTTATCATATGTTACCCCATTTGTTGCTATGATATTTGGGATAGAGCCAGAGCAGCTTCACGAGCCATTCTTAGTATCTACCCCAGTTGGTGAGTCGATTTTGGCTGCTCGAGTTTATACGGGTTGTGTTGTTAAGGTGCGTGGTAGGGATACTATAGTCGATCTTATCGAGTTAGGAATGGTGGATTTTGACGTAATAATGGGAATGGATTGGCTTTACTCATGCTTTTCCAAACTTGATTGTAGGACTAGAACTATCAGGCTCGAATTTCCTAATGAGCCCATCATTGAGTGTAGGGGAGATAATGTAATGCTTAGAGGTCTATTTATTTCCTACCTTAAGGCCGCAAAAATGATCAAGAAGGGGTGTATCTATCATCTCGTTCGAGTTGCAGATGCTAGTGTCGAGGCACCTAGCCTTGATTCCGTACCAGTTGTGAATGAATTTCCAAATGTCTTTCCAAATGAGCTCCCTAGGATTCCACCAGATATGGAGATTGATTTTGGGATCGACGTGATGCCAGGCATACAGCCTATATCGATTCCACCTTACAGGATGGCACCGGCAGAATTGAAAGAACTAAAGGAGAAATTGAAGGATTTGTTAGATAAAGGTTTCATACGATTAAGTGTGTTACCATGGGGTGCACCGGTCTTGTTTGTAAGAAAGAATGATGGATCGCTACGGATGTGTATTGACTACCGGCAACTTAACAAAGTCACAATCAAAAACAAATATCCCTTTCTAAGAATAGATGACTTGTTCGATCAATTGCAAGGCGCTGCATGTTTCTCAAAGATTGACTTGCGGTCCGGGTATCACTAGTTTAAAATACGGGAGCAAGATATTCCAAAAACAGCCTTCAGAACCCGGTACGGGCACTTCGAATTCATGGTAATCTCTTTTATGCTAACAAATGGCCCAACAGCTTTCATGGACCTTATGAATTGAATCTTCAAGCCCTTCCTAGACTCCTTTGTGATAGTGTTCATTGACGACATCCTTGTATATTGCCAAAGTCGGGAGGACCATGCTGGCCATCTCAGGGCAGTATTGCAGACTCTTCAGCAACATCAATTATATGCCAAATTTTCAAAATGTGAATTCTGGCTTGAATCTGTCGCGTTCTTGGGTCATGTTGTTTCCAGGGAAGGAGTTATGGTTGACCCACAGAAGGTTGCGGCGGTGAAGAATTGGCCTAGACCTACTACTCCGATCGAGATTCGTAGTTTCTTGGGATTAGCTACGTATTACAGAAGGTTTGTGGAGGGGTTTTCTACTATTGTCTCTCCTTTTACAAGATTGACACAGAAAGCAGTTAAATTCCAATGGCCTAATGCTTGCAAAAAAAGTTTCCGAGAATTGAAATGAAGGTTAACAACAGCATCGGTGTTAGCCCTACCAGAGGGTACCGAGGGGTTTATGGTGTATTGCGATGCCTCAAGAGTCGGGCTGGTGTGTGTTGATGCAGCAGGGCAAGGTGATAGCCGACACATCTAGGCAGCTTAAGAATCACGAGAAAAACTATCCAATGCATGACTTAGAGCTAGCAGTTGTGGTGTTTGCACTAAAGATTTGGCGGCATTATTTGTATGGGGTCCATGTGGACATATTTACCGATCATAAGAGCCTTCAATACATCTTCAAGCAGAAAGAGTTGAACCTGAGACAACGAAGGTGGTTAGAGTTGCTCAAAGACTACGATATGGATATTCTTTACCACCCGGGAAAGGCAAATGTTGTGGCAGACGCACTTAGTCGAAAATCTATGGGGAGTTTGGCTCATTTGGGGGCCTACAAAAGGTCGTTAGCTAGGGAAGTTCACCGACTAACTAATTTGGGAGTTCTTTTGGTAGACTCCGATGAAGAAGGGGTAATTATACGAAATATGGCTGAATCATCGCTTGTGGTAGAGGTGAAAGAAAAGCAATTCAGTGATCCATTGTTAGCACAACTAAAAGAAGGGATTTGCAATCATAAGACCTCAGATTTCTCCTTGGGCACGAATGATGGTACCTTACGGTACCAAGACTGCCTGTGCATTCCTGATATCGACAGTCTTCGGGAAAGGATCATGGTAGAAGCTCACACGTCCAGGTATTCCGTGCACCCAGGTTCTACAAAAATGTATCATGATCTCAAGGAAATTTATTGGTGGAACAACATGAAGAAGGATGTGGCGGAATTCATGGCAAAGTGTCCAAATTGTCAACAGGTAAATGCTAAACATCAAAGGCCTGGTGGGTTGACACAATGCATAGACATTCCAATGTGGAAGTGGGAAATGATTAACATGGACTTTGTGGTAGGATTGCTGTGCACTTCGTGCAAGTTCGACTCAATTTGGGTAATCGTGGACCGTCTCACAAAATCTGCACACTTTTTGCCTGTCAAATCTACTGACATGGCGGAGCAATATGCTCAGTTGTATATCAAGGAAATAGTCAGATTACATGGCACTCCAGTCTCAATCATTTCAGACCGAGGGGCTCAATTCACAACTAACTTTTGGAAGACGTTTCAGCAGGGTTTGGGTACATAAGTGAAACTTAGCACAGCTTTTCATCCATAGACCGATGGGCAAGCAGAACGGATTATTAAGACGCTTGAGGATATATTGAGTGCTTGTACAATTTAATTTAAGGGAAGTTGGGATGAACATTTGCCACTCATAGAATTTTCTTACAACAACAGCTTTCACGCTAGTATTCAAATGGCACCGTTCGAAGCATTGTACGGTAGGAGATGTAGGTCTCCCATCGGATGGTTCGAGGTTGGAGAAGCGGAATTGATAGGGCTGGACCTCATGCACCAGGCCATGGAGAAAGTCAAGCTCATTAAAGAAAGGTTGAAAACTGCTTAAAGTCGCCAAAAATCCTACTCGAATGTGCGTCGCAGACATTTGGAGTTTAAAGAAGATGATTGGGTATTCTTGAATGCTTCCCCTATGAAGGGTATCATGCGATTCAGGAAGAAAGGGAAGTTAAGCCCAAGGTACGTTGGGCCATACAAAATTATTCAAAAAGTTGGTCAGGTGGCATACAAGCTCGAGTTGCCGCCCGAGATGTCATTGGTACACCCAATTTTCCATATGTCTATGTTAAGGAAAGTGGTAGGGGATCCGTCTTCCATTGTGCCCGTAGAGACTAGTGAAGTAAACGAAGGGCTATCATACGAAGAGGTCCCAGTTGCCATTCTTGATAGGCAAGTTCGAAAACTAAGGAATAAGGAGATTGCATCAGTAAAAGTATTATGGCGGAACCAGCACGTTGAGGAAGCTACTTGGGAAGCCGAGGACAAAATGAAAAAGAAGTATCCACACTTGTTTGGATAATCATGTAATAACTTCTATGTGTTCAGCTCCTTCGAAATCATATGTGTTGGCTAGAATTGTGTAATAACCACACTTGTTTGAATGATCATGTAATAACCATCCTCTTTTGGTAATATGGTTGCCTATATGGTCATTGTTAATATTGTGCCAGTTATACTATGCTTTGCAAATATGTTTATGGTGTTATGGTGTGTTTATGGGGCTCTCTAACAGGTGGATAAGGCCTAAATACAAAGGAAACTCTGGCAAAATTTTCGAAAATTTAGGGAGTTAGCTAAATTGGAAGACTGTCAACCAGTTTTGGGTTGTAAAGAAGAAGAAGATTGCACTAACACTGTTAATAAGTGAAGCTTGATCCTCATTTGAGGACGAATGATCTTAAGTGGGGGAGGATGTAAGGCCCGGTTAAATCCCGACTCAAAAACCCGGATTCCGTGGTGCCAAGTTATGATGTATTAAAAGGTCAAGAATAAGTTTCCAAAAAAATGCAAGAAATGTAGTCTAGAATGCGGTCGCATAATTGAAATGCGCACCGCATAGCTACTGCAGAGTGAGGCAGAATGTTGGTTAAAATTAAAGTCGGAAATGCAGTCGAAATGCGCTCGCATAATCAAAATGCGGACCGTATAAGTCATCGCATATTTTCCTTTGAATTTGCAAAGGTCAGTTCTGCGGTGCACTTCGCGACCGCAGAACACGAATGCGGACCACATTATTACCACAGACTAGGTCAGAATGTTTAGTTTTTGGGGGAGCATTCTGCGGTCCATTATGCGGACCGCATGTTAATTCTGCGGTCGCAGATGCGACCGCATAGTTGACTCGGGGCTCCAATTTTCTAATTTTTAACCCGACTTCCCTATCGATATAACCGGTGTATTAGCTCATTTTGAGCATTCATCTGAGCAATTCTAGAGAGAGTAAGAGGTTCCTTAGAGAGGGAAAGTCTCTCATCAAATTATTCTATAAGATTAGGCTAAATCATTGAAGAAAATCAAGGAAAGGCTCCTGAATCTTCATCCCAAGAGGTAAGGCTCCATCACCTCAGATCATATTTGTATACTTAGCCAGATGGGGCCATTAGGGAAGTAATTCGTGGGTATGAGAATGAATATCTTGCATGCATGCCACCTTAAAGTATTGGAAAGTAGTAAAATTAAAAAGGAAGCAGTTGGGGGTATAACATGATAGAAATTCCTCTCAAAAAGGGGCCTAAGATACAATGGACCTTTAGTGTTTGATGATATGCTCGAGCCAAGCTAGAACTTCAGTTTCGTCTCTAATTCTCAATTTTTAATTCAAAATTTCTTGCTCAACAGATTGAAGCTCTAAGAATTCCGGAAAATTGTAAAAGAATAAGGAAAGGCCTTGTTGAGGTAAGTATGACTAAAACCCCCTTCTATTAGAAATCGAGCTCCGTTGGTGCTTACGGACGTGTGGTAAGAGTTGAATTGAGTAGTATATTGATTGTTATTGTGTAATTAATTGATTTACATATATCTATACATATTCGTGAAGGATGTGCCTCAATGTGAACAACGTGCCAATCTTGATAATTAGAGAATGATGAAAAGTACAATTATTTATTTATCGTAATGGCACAACAGATGGTTGGGAAAGGTTATTTATCTTACTTGGATTTTGTGAGGGATGTTGGAGCTGAGACTCCTAGTCTTGATTCTATGCCCGTTGTGAGGGATTTCCCAGATGTGTTCCCAGCAGACCTGCGGGGCATGCCGCCGGACAGGGACATTGATTTCGGTATTGATCTGGTGCTGGGCACTCAGCCAATCTCCATTCCTCCTTATCGTATGGCACGAGCAGAGTTAAAGGAACTAAATGATTAGCTTCAGGAACTCCTAGATAAGGGGTTCATTCTCCTTAGTGTGTCTCCTTGGGGTGTTCTGGTCCTATTTATGAAGAAGAAGGATGGCACAATGATAATGTGCATTGACTACAGGCAGTTGAACAATGTGACAGTGAAGAACAAGTATCCACTACCTCGTATTGATGATTTGTTTGACCAGCTTCAGGGAGCAAGGGTATTCTCTAAGATTGATCTTCGTTCAGGCTATCACCAGCTGAAGATTAGAGATTCTGATATTATAAAGATGGCTTTCTGGACGAGATATGGGCACTATGAGTTTTGGGTAATGTCTTTCGGGCTGACTAATGGCCTAGCCGCGTTCATGCATCTGATGAACAGTGTATTTTGGTCGTATCTGGATTCATTTCTTATCATTTTTTTTGATGATATCCTGGTATACTTGAGTAGCCAGGAGGAGCATGCTCAACATTTGAGAGTGGTATTATAGAGATTGAGGGAGGAGAAGCTTTATGCAAAGTTCTCCATGTGCCAGTTTTGGCTTGGGTTTATGGCTTTTCTGGGCCACGTGGTGTCCAGTGATGGTATTCAGGTTGAACCAAAGAAGATAGAGGTGGTGTAGAGTTAGCCTAGACCGTCCTCGACCACGGAGATTCAATGTTTCCTTGGTTTAGCAGGATATTATCGCCGGTTCGTCCAGGGTTTTTCATAATATTGCTTTGCCCTTCACCAAATTAACGCAGAAGGGTGCACCGTTTGTATGGTCAGATGAGTGCGAGGAGCGCTTTCAGAAGCTCAAGACAGCTTTGACCACATCTTCAGTGTTAGTTCTGCCATAAGCTTCAGGTTCTTACACCGTGTATTCTGATGCTTCGAGAGTTGGAATCGGATATGTCTTAATGCAGGAGGGTAGAGTTATTGCATATTCTTCTCGTCAGTTGAAGCCTCATGAGAAGAACTACCCCGTAAATGATTTGGAGTTGGCTGCTATAGTAAATGCATTGAAAATTTGGAGGCACTACTTATATGGCGTATCTTGTGAGGTACATACTGATCATCGTAGCCTTCAACATTTGCTCAAATAGAAGGATGTTTATTTGAGGCAACGAAGGTGTCTTGAGTTACTCAAGGACTATGACATTAACATTCTGCATCACTCAGGGAAGGCCAATGTAGTGGCCGATGCTTTGAGCTGAAAGGCAATGAGTATGGGTAGTTTGGTGTACATTCCAGTTTGGGAGAGGCCCTTTATAGTTGATGTCCAGGCTTTGGCCAATCGGATGGTGAGGCTAGATATTTCGGATCCTAGTCGGGTGTTGGCTTGTGTGGTTTCACGATCTTCCTTGTATGACTGCATCAGAGAGCGCCAGCTTGATGATCAGCATTTGCTTGTCCTTAAGGACAGGGTTAAACATGATGATGCCAGGGGATGTGACTATTGATAGTTATGGCCTGTAGAGGATGCAGGGCCGGATTTGCGTGCCCAATGTGGATGGGCTTCGGGAGTTGATATTGGAGGAGGCCCACAGCTTGCGGTGTTCCATTCATCCAGGTGTCGCGAACATGTATCAGAATTTGAGACAGCATTACTGGTGGAGGAGAATGATGAAGGATACTGTGAGTCATGTAGCTCGGTGTCTCAACTGTCAGCAGGTGAAATATGAGCATCAGAGGCCCGATTGTGTACTTCAGTGCATGGATATTCCCGAGTGGAAGTGGGAGAGGATTACTATGGATTTTGTGAGTGGTCTCCCTCGGACTGCGGGGACGTTTGATTCGATTTGGGTTATTGTGGATCGGCTAACCAAGTCTGCGCACTTCATTCCGGTGTGTACTACCTATTATCCGGAGCGGTTAGAAGAGATTTTCATCCGGGACATTGTACGGTTGCATGGGGTCCTAGTTTCCATTATATCAAATAGGGGTACTCAGTTTACTTCCCAGTTTTGAAGGACTTTTCAGCGAGAGTTGGGCACTCAGGTAGAGTGAGCACATCGTTTCATCCTCAGACGGACGGGCAGTCCTAGCGTACCATTCAGATATTGGAGGACATGTTGCGTGCCTGTGTTATTGATTTCGGAGGTTCTTGGGTTGATTTCTTGCCGCTTGCAGAGTTTTCTTATAACAACAGCTATCATTCCAGCATTCAGATGGCACCATATGAGGCCTTATATGAGAGATGGTGTAGATCTCCGGTTTGTTAGTTTGAGCCCGGCAATGCTAGGTTATTGGGGACAGAGTTGGTCCAGGATGCCTTATATAAGGTGAAAGTGATCCAGGAGAGACTTCGTACAGCTCCATCACGTCAGAAGAGTTATGCGGACCGGAAGGTTCAAGATGTATCTTATATGGTGGGTGAGAAGGTGTTGTTGAAGTTTTCGACTATGAAGGGCGTCATGAGATTTGGGAAGAAAGGGAAGCTGAGCCCACGGTTCATTGGTCCTTTTGAGACACTCAGCAGGATTAGAGAGGTGGCCTATATGTTTGGTTTGCCACCCATCCTGTCGGGAGTACATCCGATATTTCATGTATCTATGCTCCGGAAGTATGTTGGGGACCCATCTCATGTGTTGGACTTCAGTACTGTTCAGTTGGATGATGATTTGACCTATGATGTGGAGCGAGTGACTATTTTGGGTCGTCAGGTTCGGAGATTGAGATCAAACGATATACCTTCGGTGAAGGTGCAATGGAGACGTCGGCCCGTGGAGGAGGCTACCTGGGAGACCGAGCAGGAGATGCGGAGTAGATATCCTCACTTGTTTGAGACTCCGGGTATTTCTTCACCCGCTCGAGGATGAGTGTTTGTTTTAGTTGGGGAGGATGTGATGACCCGGCCCGTCGTCACGTGAGTTACCGCCCCGTTTCCCCCATATCATGTTTCTCTATGCTTCAGTATCATTATTTAAGGTGACCGAGTAGAATTGGATTGGTTTTAGATGGAAATGAGACACTTAGTCTCTTTAAGGAAGGCTTGGTTAGGAAAAGTCAACCGGATGTTGACTTATGAGTTAGAGGGCTCGGATGTGAATTTTGGTAATTCGATTAGCTTTGGGGGATGATTTATGACCTAGGAGCGTGATCGGAATTGATTTTGGTGGTCCGGTGTAGAATTAGGCTTGAATTGGCGAGGTTAGTATTTTGGCGAATTCCGGTTGATGGGTGAGATTTTGATCCGAGGGTCAGAATGGAATTCTGAGAGTTGCTGCAGCTTCGTTAGGTGATTTCGGATATGTGTGCAAAATTGTAGGTCATTCGGACATCGTTTGGTCGGGTTTTTGATCGAATGTGCGTTTCGGAAGTTTTGGTTGAACTTAGGCTTTGATTTGAGGAAATTTGATGATTTTGATGTTAACTATAGTGTTTTGACGGTTCGAGCAAGTTTGAATAAGGTATTGGGGCACATCTGTGTTTCTGGTTGAGGTCCCGGGGGCCTCGGGGTGAATTCGAGTGGTTAAACGAGAGTTTTTGAAGTTTGCTTCAGGTCTGTGTTGCTGTCATCTGGTATTTCCGCTTCTGCGGAAATGGACCGCAGAAGCGGTAAGGCGTCACAGGTGCAATTTTTGGGTCTTTGGCATTTTTCGCAGAAGCAGACTAAGGTTCGCATAAGCGATCACCGCAGAAGTGGTTATGGACCGCAGAAACGGTCCTAGAATCGCAGATACGGTGGGAAGGCCGCAAAAGCGATAACCGCAGAAGTGGTAAGTTTGTCGCAGAAGCGAAAAGGTCTGGGCAGAACCATTTAAGTTAACCTTCGTGAATTTTTGAAAGGACACAACATTTCTACTTTGGACTAAGATGGTTTTGGGCGATTTTGAATAGAGTTTCGAGGGCTTTCATCAGGTATGAATTCTTGGACTTACATTATCGTCTATAAACATGGATTACAACTGAAAACCCAAGGAATTAAAGGTTAAAAATGGAGGTTAGGGCTTGAAACTTAAGAGAGTTAAACTAGGGATTTGAGAGGTCAAATGGACTCCGATTCTTGTGAATTTTATATGTACGGACTCGTGGCGAGACGAGGAATCCGGTGATGTAAATTTCGCAATTTTTCGAGAAGTGGGCCTATGCTCGAGTTTTGCCAACTTTGATATTTTTGTTGTTTCTCGAGTTCTTTTGATTGGGTTATGTGTCTTTAGACTATTGTAATGTATTCGTTATGGTTTTGGCCAGATTCGACGCGCGAGGAGGTCGATTCGCGAGGAAAAGGCATACCAGACTAGACTTGTGGCCGGTTTGAGGTGAGTAATAAATGTTGATGATGACCTAAGGGTTTGAAACCTCGGTATATCACACTGTGATGCTATTGAGGCAAGACACATACTCTACGATGAGTGCGGGGTTGTTTGTGATTGGGGACTATGGCTTAGTCCGTCCCAAGTGATGTTCATATTGTGCTATTGACTAGAGATTATTGGTAAACATCCTACTTGTATTTGTATGAAACATCTGGGCCATGTGCCGATTATTTTAATCCCTTAGGGAGTATTATCACTGCTTCCATGATGCTTAGCATGTTATATGATTTCAGTCATGAGTTAAACATTGTTTCGAAATGCTTAGTCACATTTCTAAAGTTTTAAAAACTTAAACTATATTTTTCCTAATAATAGGAACTGGTGACTATAACCTGACATTGCTGTTTGACTCATATGCATATTCTGGACTGAGTGTGGATCGGGCTGCACGCCGCAGCGATGATACGATGATATTGCGCTTGGGCTATAGGAGCCCATCCGGAGTCTGAACCGCCACAGTGAGCGCGGGTACCCAAATGGATCGGGTTGCACGCCATAGCGGTCATGTGCATTGCATTGCATTCATACATTGATGTCTGTGTGTCATTGTCTTGTTGACATTTTCACCGTTAGTTGTGCCAAACTGTTGTCTGTAGCTTTACATATGTGGTATTTCGGGTAGTCTCATTCTCAGTCATTATATATGCTTATTACTCAATGAGTTGGAAGTACTCATTTTAACTCATTTTACTCCCTGCACTATGTGTGCAGATTCAGGTGTTCCGAAGGCTTCGTAGCATTGTTGCTACTCTCCAGATTATCTCAGGAGTTGTCGAGGTAGTTGCATGGCGTCCGCAGGACCCGACTTCTCCCCCTTATCCATTTATATTTCCGCATCCTAGACTTATGTATTTTGAGAATTTATTACTCAGTTGTATTTAGAGGCTCTAGACACGTGACCCCGCATCTTTTGGGAGTTATATTGGTATTACTATGGCTTTCCGTATGGTTTCTATTTATTGTCAGAATTATTAATCTTGCTAACTGTTATAAATATCTAATTAACTGGTGATGAGTTTTAATACTCGGGTTGAGAGTGGTGCAATGGTCGGGCTTGCCTAGCAATTGTGTTGTGCGCCATCACGGCCGGGGTTGGGGTCGTGACATATTTGCACGTAGGGAAACTAAATACAATATTTAAATAATTGAAAGACAGTTAGAGGAAACGAAAACAAAGAGACAAGTCTGTTTCGTGGATAAAGAATCATAAATGATTAAAAGAAAACGTCGGTTAAAGTCAAATAAGGGATAAGGGTATGGGATGAAGCATACATGGACTAATTCATAAAAAGATAAGTTTGTTATGGTAGGAGCCTAAAAGGTATCCCCAGTAGAGACGCCATGCGGTCGCTCCCCTTTTTTCTTTCCGCGAAGAAAGTCTGGGTTCCAACGTTCATGGGGGTAATAACTCGTTTCCTTTTGGGAATTGAGTATTTGAATAGTCGCCACCTAATAGGTTATGGTGCGTTAGGGCACCTACAGTGATTAAATCTTGGACTGGTTTGCATTACCAGAGATTTAGGGTAAGGGCTGGAAGTAACCTTGAGGGAAAGTTGTTAGGCACCCCTCGCGGTCCACAACGATGGGTCTCGGCCGAACTTAACTTATGAATCAGTCCATTGACAAATAAATTTTTTTTTAAAAAACATAATTGAAAATAAGAGCAGATTGGATATTTTATGACTCAGATAATAGACAAAAGATTTGAACAAGTTGTATACATATAAAACAAAAGTAGAAGGGATTTAGGAAAGGAGAAGTCCTAGGTTGGTTAGCCTACAACATCACCCGACACAATGTCCAGTAAACACTCCTCAATGAGGGGCTACACGTGACATTAGCACGTAGTCATCATATCCCATATCTACCTTTACCACCCGTGGTCATAGTCTAAAGCATTCTAGTAACCTTGACAATGCTTATGTATGCACTACTCGTCCCTTCTTGGTGGCCCTGGAGGTATTTTAGGACCTCCAATTCTGGTAAGTTCAAGATGACCCCTAAGGTGCTTAAAAAGCAGAAAATTCTAGGCAACAGGCAAGAACACATACGACTTAACAGCTAAATACAGAAAAGGGACAGTTAAAAGGCCCAGGTTTACCTCCACAACTAATACACATAGGTAGCACGTCTCAAACATAAACAAGATCAGTTTTTAATTTAGAGAAAAGGCCTAAAATTGACGTCTAAGTGGATGTCAATGCACAGAAACATGCAACCTTATTTTTGTAAATTTGACAGTAAGGCCCTAATCAGTTTTGCCTACTGATTTTAACTTGTTAAAATCTGAACAACTTTAAGTAGTAGAAATGTAGTTTCAGAGTGGCAGGATTCGAAAATGCCATATAGGCTTTCCTAAACGCTGAATAGTGATGTCCTAAGAGCATGATAACTACATTTGATATAGTAAAATAGTGGGCAGATTTTAAAAACAGAATCTTGAACTCCTATAGGCATGCTTTGTAATAGTAAATTACGGCAGTATTTGAAAGAATTTATTTCGGGAAAAACAAAACATTGATTAGACCAACTTCGAAGTAAACTAATCATGAACTGGATTGACTAATTTAAACTAAACTGATTTTTAGGTCTATGGGCAAAATTTCTAATTTTGTTCCCTATGACCATGATATCTAGTTGTTTATAAACTTATACGCATGATTTCTAGTGGAAATAAATGCAAACAACCATTGGAACACAAACTTGAACTTGATCACATGCTTTAAGTATAATATTTATTTGTGAAGTCGATTGTAAAACCTCTAGGCATGATTTCTAGCATGGTGAGGTAAACATAGCAAATATACGAAATCCAATAGGCATGGTTTATAACATGGTAGGGCAGACATAACAAATATGAGATCCTATAGGTATGGTTTCTACCCATATTACCCCATAAATATGTAACTACCCACACTTTTTTTTACTAATCACCCGAATATTTGTTTACAAATTATTACAAACCAGATGAATGAATTACATAGATAAAGAAAAAGAAGACGTTACACTATAGGGAGCCTGAAGCAGGCCCAAGTGATTCCCAAACCTCCAATAGCCTCAAATGCCAATTTCATGGACAATAGCATTGTCTAGGTGCATTAGAGTTTCCTAAGAATCTCAAGGATCCTGGGCAGTGCTCACACCTAGACTTTGTAACCAAATTGAGTAAGTGAAGTGTGGAAGGGACAGCCTCATGTGCCAGAGTTCAGAGAGATATAAAGAGGATCCCAAGGCAATACACACACTGGAAGGGGCAGAACCTAGGGACATAGGAGTAAAGTGAGAGTTCTTAACATAGCTTGAAAGAGTTTAAGTAGGAAAATAGTGTAAAAAAAGACTCTTAGTTGAAATAAATTTGTAAGCAAGAGATTTGTTGGGTAAACAACCTTGAAAATTGTGGTGTAATTAAACAAATAGCAGGTCATTCAAACAAGTTCAGCAATACTCACATAACAGTCCTTCATGCAGGAGAATGGGAACTAGGGACATATAGAGCACATAGTATCATGAGCATAGCAGATTTTATGGGGTTTAAAGGATTGGGGATAGCTATTGGTACCAATACAGCAGGAGTTTCAGAAACAATCATAGAATCAACCATTTAAAGTGACAAATCATCTTGCATATCAAAACTAGATAACAAGTAGACAAACATTCAAAGCAGGGTAGAGTCATGTTGACACAGACTATAGGGGAGGGGGTAGAACATATTCTGAAAAGCCCTATGAAGGTTAGAATAGCATGCTAGATGAAGCGATAATGTAAACATGTCAATTACATGTTGAACACATAACCATAGATAGAAACAAATTAGAAACTTGATAAACTGAAGTAGTAAAAGAAACATATTGGTTTTAAGACATGAATTGAAATCAGAACATACCAGTAGAGAGATGGTAAACACAAAGTGAGGAATAGGAAAGCCCAATAGTTAGCCTTGGCTTGCAGTCGGCTAACTCAGAATAATAGCAAGCAACCAAAGAGAGAGCAAAAGATTTTGAGTTTGAGAGAGCTTTTTCGAATCAATGTGTTCGTGTGTTGTGTTAATAAAAATTAGGGTACTTATAGTTTTAAAATAGGCAGAAAAAAGACAAGAATCAAAGTTCAGCAATAATTACGGAACCAAGTACTAATTAGAGTCAAATCAATGCAAGTACTCCTTTAATTAAGCGGTAATTAACCAACGATAATGGGTAGAAAATGTTTAAGGAAAGAAATAAAGTTAGGCATTAGGTACAAAATAGACAATTAGGGGTAAATACACGAGGGTTCAATTACGGAAACAATTAGTGAAGAATCAGCAAATAACATGATTAACCCAAATAAGGTAACAAAACTAAATAAGGTTGCAGAATATGGAAATAATCGAGAATTAATATATAGCAAATCAGTGAATCAAGGACTCGGAATTATTGATTTACGGAGAATAGCATAGGTTCCCATGAATAAGCAAATAAACCAAATTTAAATAGGAACAATTGAAGGTCTAAAGGAAAGTTTTCAAATCAAGTGAAGAAACAGGGAACTCAGAATTCATCATAGATAGAGTCGTGAGTCAATGTTTTAGCATATAAATAGAGTAACATAAGAATAACCAGACATAGCAAACATAGAGGTTAAACACCACTGATGGAAAGCGGCAAGTCTTAAACATTCAAGATGAACCCAAGTACATAGAGTTGATGTAAGTTAGGCTAAGAAACTCAGTACGAACATATTCCAGGCAAGATAGTCACAGAAACTCAAACAAGAACCGTCAGTCATGCTGATCCACAGAACCAAATGAACAAACCTAAATAATTAGGGCTTTTAACATAGATGAGATAAAGATTGTTAAATTCATAGAATCAGTTAAAATAATGCAAGAAATAGAAGTTCAAACACAAAGAATCAGTTAAACAAGGTTTTATAAAGAAGTATCGAAACCCTAGTTTTAAGAAGCAGGTGAAAAACACTTTAAATCAACGATTCTTGTAAAGAATCTCAAGGACTGTGTGAAATATTAAATGAACAATCTTGAATCGTTTTAGATCTATACAGATCTAGGAGATATAGAAAGAAATTAGTGTTTCAAAAGAAACCGATATAGAGATGAAGGAACCTGTCTAGAATTCCAAGGATCATTGCAAATACAGCGTGATTTTGCTTGAAATCATACTAGAGTAGCCATGAACAAGTAGGTGATGAAGAGGCATGGCCCTGGGCCCTGGGCCCTTGAAGACCTTAGAGAAGGAAAGCATGGCATGAGAGAAACTATTGGAGGCATAGGAGACGATGAGAGGTCACCAGAGATGACCGGAGAACAGAGTTCGGCGGTAGAAGGGCTAGGGTTAGGTTGAGAATGTGCTGGAAGTAGAGAGGATTTTAGGGCGACGGTATATGGAAAATGATGTTGTTTTGAATTAAAAAAGGTAAGAATCAATAAGGGTTGTTGATCTTTTAGATCAAAGGTCATGATTTAATTGGTCATGAGTCGGGTAGGTGTGTTTAGGGTTTGGGTGTGGTAATTTGGCCAAAAATTGGGCTGGGTATTGGGTATAATTGAGGCTACAATTGAAATCAAATTTGGCTAAGTTTTAAATAGCCAATTTAACCCTATATAATTTATAATAAATAATAAATAATTTCTAAAAAAACAATTTTATGTACTAAAATAATTTAAAATAGAATTTTAATATTTTAAAAATATGGAAGATCATTTTATGCATATAAAACATAATTGTACATTAATAAGGCTAATATTGCAATTATATGCAAATTAGATTCAAAACTGCAAAAATGCAATTATAAAAAATGTATTAAAAATATTTTAACAATATTTTGGCATAAACATAGAATTTAGATGACTAAATTAACACAACAATAATGTTTACCGTGAAAATTATAACAATAATTAAATTTGTATAATGAGATTCTAAAAATACGTGATCTATTTTATGCTAGTTGTGTAGAGAAGTTGATGCTAAGAGTATGAAGTTTAACGAGGAGATACAAGCTAAAATAGGGTAGTAATCAAACTAAGAGGCTTGATGTCCGGGCTTCGGACTGGCCGATGTAGGACCTCGAGGTTGATATCCGGGCTCGATCTCGAGCTATTAGGGTAGTCGGAAATGGGATAACAGTTGAGATGTGATCAAGAAAGGATCTTTATTTCCAATACCAAACAATAAATGAAGAACATGTGAGAGAGTAGTCAATGCTAAAGTGGCCTCGAGCTAGTAAGGTCGAGCAAGTTAGAGAGAAGAAAAAGAGAGAGAGATATTATTGATCTGTGGAGAAACAAATTGGAGCAATATTCGCCGCCTGTTACAAAGTGATGGGGATCCCATTTATATAGGAGGGGAATCAATTTATAATACAAAACGTTTTAACCATGAAGGCGTAGAGATTGGATGGCTGGACGTGACATCTTGAAATATGCCCCGGATAGGTCAGCCTTGTCAAGTTAAGTCGTGTGCCTTGCAAACTCCCCTCTTGCTTGTTGTAGCCTGCTATAGCTGTCGGAATGTGATGTCCCCCTCACCGATATCTGTCAAACCCCGAGGGTGAGTCTCGACCTTGGCTTCGAGCTTCGAGGGGCATGATCGTGAGACGACCATACGACGGGGAATCGGGCCTCCGAATTCACCGTATACAGATAGTATCCGCGTTTCTTAGAGTGAAGGTTAAGAGAAATGATAAGAAATAGTCTCAAACTCCTGCTTCCTTCGGTGTTCTTACGAACGCTTACGAGATATCAATGTGCACTATGTGCACCGTTCCTGCAGGTTTCAATATTGGCTATGGCAGTTGGCTTCCTTCAATGTACCCATGGCGCTTTTATAAATACTCACCTCGTCCTTTCTAGATTCCATCTTATGTCAAAATCCCCTAGTAAGGTCTGTTTTCCCTTGTTCTCGCTCTTCTTTAGGAACGCAACCCCTTTTTCTTTTTCCCTCAGATTTTCTCAAGGATGGAAAAAATTTCCACTTCTCCCTTTCGGGATGTTGCAGGCTCATCTTCTTTATTTTTCTCTCAATACGAAGTGTCCACTCCCCCCCCCCCCCCCCCCCCCCGTGTCGAGGAGTGCATCCCAAGATCCTTTGGGATGGCCTATTTTAGGTTAGAGAGACCTTTCTCGAAGCCAGGGCGCCGCGAACCTATAACTCGGTATATCAGCTCTATAATGGACATTGGAAGAGTGATGGCCGACTGTTGCTGGGTGGATACTGTGTCCGTGGAGATTCCCGCTCGGGATGAAGATATTATGGCTCATAGAGCTATCTTTCTGAGTGTGTACACCTACCCATTCACTTTGGGTCTGGTGGAGCCATCCATTCCCCTGATCGAACCTGTGATTCTCGACTTCTAGCAGAGTTATCAGGTAACTATGGCTTAAGTTCATCCTTCGTTCTGACGTATGGTTTATATGGTCAGGCATTACTCGAGCATGATACAAGGGAATACCCTTCACCTTAAACCATCTGATGAGGATGTATAGTCCCGTCTTCTTTGCGGGGGCTTAATCAAGCTTTGCTGTCGAGCCCAGAGATCCCTTTTTACCTATATCGAGGATTTCGGAGGCGACGGATGGTTAATTTGATTCGTCCGAGTGAGGATGTCCGACTTGATCCTAGTGGAAAAGATGTCATCCCCTGAGAAGTGGAATGCTTGGCGTAGGTAAATGTGGTGCCTTTGCCCCTTCTTGGCGATTTCTCCCTATGCATTTAACTCTGCCTTTCTTATCTTTTCAGCCGTAGTGGTTAATCCTAGCACGGTGTCAGATCTCTAGGGTTGGGTTGGTCATTTGTACTCAATCTGCTCGTATATCAATCGATCGTGGCGGGATTTATCCCGATCTTGGTGGGAAGCCAAGGGCCACGGTGAGCCTTGAGCCTTGATGCTTTCGTGCATTTTTACGCAGTTTGCTGCTAGTAACATTCTCCATCCTATGCATTTAACTTCTGCACTTATGTAGGACTAGGAGAAAACCCACTAACGAGGGAGGCACCGTCCGTTAGAGGGGACATTCTGGTGCTTGGCGAGGAGAAGAAAAGGTAGGAGAGTCTATCGGTTGGGCCACCGGAGCCCAAGAGGGTCAAGGTGGAGGATTCCAAGGTTGATCCATCAGTTCTGACCTACGCGGCAACGGGAAATCCTCATACTAAAGGCGAGGGAGAAAGCATCTTCTCGACACTCCCCGAAGAGTGTTTGGGCTTGATTGATCCTCGGTCCGTGGGGATGGATGCTTCCAGACAGGAGTCTGATGCTGGCATAGCCCAACTTTATGGCGATGAGGCAATGGATTAGGTATCGAGCACTGCCCTCAAATTGGCAGGTGGATGGAGTTCTTCTCGAGTCAGGATGCCATTGGCAGGTATATCGGAGGGGCCTCGATCTGACATCCGGGATGAGTAGAGGACGACGATTTTGGCAGACCCTGTTAGCACATTGGTTGTTGTCGATTCTTCTCAGGTGGTGATCCTTCCATCTTACGGAATACTAGAGGGGCCTTTCAAGGAGCCTTCTGCAGCAGTAGCATTGATCAAAAGCGGTGATGCTCTCGAGAGGCCGATGATCATTCTTGAGCGTGGTTCTGATGTTGATGCTTCATTAATTTTTGGCAAGATGGGCAAACTTTGTGAGCGGGTAACTTCTGCTAGCCTTTTCTACTGCTTTGGGCGGCTCTGGCCTTCATTCTCCTAACTTTTTTATACGGTTTCAGGCCAAAGCACTTTCTAACCAGGCTCTCGACCAGTATCAGGATGAGGTGAGCCACCGTGAACGCAAGAAAGCCTATTTTACCGAGCAGGTTATTCATCCCCTGTTTTTACTATCATTTGAGCCCTTGTAAGATTCCATCATTTTAAATCTTCATGCCTCGATTTGTGCAGTTTAAGAAGGAGAAAGCCCAATAGAGAGGGTATCTTTGGGCCAGAGATGCTAAAATCTTCGAGCATAGTCGACATGTGAGCGAGGTGGCTTCCGAGAGGTACAACCTTAGGGGGAGAGTTACCTTGATCGATCGTCAACTCCAGGACGCGAAGTAGGATAGTGGTAAGTATAAGAGCCTTCATTCAAAGCCGGTGGCTGCATTGGTTCAGATAAAAGCTGAGGACGAGGTGCTTGTATCTTTGCATGGGTGAGGATCGGTTGTCGGAGATTCTTGCATTAAGAGAATGTTTGAGGAAGCTGGCCCAACTTTGCCTCGAGCCGCGGATCGTGTCTGGCTGGGTTCCCGAAGGCAAACCATTGAGGGCACATTGGAATGCAACTCGAATGGTGTTAAAAATGTGGGTGGATCCCCAGAGAGAGGGGAAGCCGTTGAGAAGGGGCCATCGGGGGACTCGTAATCGCCTGGATGCAACTATTAGCGGGCTGTTGAGGTTGTCATTTCGGCAATAGCTCAGGATCTCTATTGTTTTTTCCTGTCGATCTCCCTGTTTGTATACAATACTTTTATTTTGGCATATGCATAAAGAGAATCCTATGGCTTCATTTCCCTTATTCCTGTTTCTGCTCTAAATTCAGCAAGGATTGGCGAAAGAACCTTACACCTACAATATAGCTCTGTGGCCCATTTTAGACTGGCTGAGGAGATGTCATGTGGATGGTCGATGCAGCCTTCAGTCTGAACTACCATGAGAGTCTTTGTACTTTTTCCCAACCATTTTGTTTTGAGTCTACGGACCGAGTTTTTTCTCGAGCCTACTTGATCTCCAATATCCTGTGCATGTATGGTCAGGTGATGATAATTCGTATCCCTTGCCCTTGGGCATTTGTATTTTGCTTGTTTTGGGTTCAGTCTCCGAGTCATGTTGTGACTCGAGCTTTAATTGACCCTCAAGCTTTTTTTGCTTGCATGGCAGACGATGATCGCTCTTGCGCCTTGGGTCGAAGCGACCTTTTAAGTGTGTGGCCTAGAGGCTTGTTTGGCTGGCAACAATGGTACTTACACTGTTCCCTTAGGCATATTGTAGTTTAACTATTTTGGATCTAGTCTCCGAATCGGGTTATGACTTGAGCTTATTTTAATCCTCAAGTTTTCAATTTTCAACCTAGCGACAATGGCTCTTACATTATTTGGTCATTGAGACCTCTTAGTGTGCGGCCCGGAGGCTTGTTTGGCTGGCGATCATGGCTCTTAAGCTTTTGACCGTTGGCATTTTTTAGGATTTGTTTTCCTCTCTTTAAGGTCTTACAAATGCGACGTATAGCCTAAACTTTGGGATTGAGTTTTATGACTATAGAAAGGTCTTACCGAATTTTCATGCCTATTGAGGTCTTACAGTTTGTCATGCCTGTTGAGGTCTTACAGTTTTTGTTGCTATGTAAAATAGATATGGCTATACCGAGTATGCCCGGTCAGGGTTATACGACCTCGGGTTTTCCAGTGTAAGGCAATTGACGACAGTCTCTAAGTCATTTGGTTTGCTTAGGCTCAAAGGTTGTTATTCGTGAGCTCGGAGTTACCTTGTTAAGGCCTTATGAGCTCGAAGTTCCGACCTTGGGGCCATGCGGGTGCCAATTCGTTGACGCTAAGTCTCTGAGTATTTCAGGCCATATTTGGTGGAGGGACCCCTGCCACGCTAAGTCTCCGAGTATTTCACCCTGTATTTGGTAGAGGGAGCCCTACTGTGAGCATGTTGTATTCTTCTTTTCTGGAGTACGAGATGTTGAAGAGATATTCTTTAATTACTTGGCATAAATGCATGTTTCTGGGTTGTCGTAAGCCCGGCCCAGGCGGACACGATTTGCTGGAACGTTTGGCACAGTACATCATTTCCCATAGAAACCTCATTTGCCATTTCTTAGGAAATGTGTGGATATTGCCTTGTTAAAAACCTTGCCGGTGAAAACCCATTTCTAGATAAAAGACCCGGCCGAAGGAAAAGAGTGTGATGTTTGCTCGAGGATATTTGTGGTATTTTACAACTGAATGCCCTAGTTGTAATACCTCTTAAGCATCGATACATTCCATTTACTCGGAAGTTGTTCACCCTCCATGGTGTCAAGCTTAAAGGATCCTTTGCCAACTATCCCAAGGATACAGTATGGCCTTTCCCAATTCTGGCCCAGCTTCCCTTCATTAAGGTTTCGGATGTTGAGAGTAACTTCCTTAAGACAAAGTCTCTGATCCCGAAGTATCAGAGATTTGTTCTTCTATTGTAGTATCTTTCGATTTTCTGCTTCTAGGAAGCCATCCGAACCAGCGAGGCTTCCCGTCTTTTGTTGAGCAGCTCGACGGTCGTTTCCATGGCTTCATTTTTCGATCCCTTATTAGTGTGCTAGAATCTGGCGCTTGGTTCCCTGACTTCCACTGGTATTAGTGATTCGACGCCATATACTAGAGAGAATGTTGTTTCCCCGGTGCTCAATTTTGGCGTTATCTGATCTGCCCACAGCACCTCGAGTAGTGTTTCTCTCCATTTTCCTTGGCGCTCTCCAATTTCTTTTTCAAGTTCTAAATGATGGTTTTATTTGTAGATTTATCCTAGCCGTTTTCACACGGGTGGTATGGCGTCGATGGGATTCTCTTGATTTTGTTATCTTTAAGGAACTATGTTACCTTATTCCCGATGAATTGCCTCTCGTTATCGCATGTTATTTTGGATGGGATCCCGAACCGACATATAATATGTTCCCATATAAAATTGATGACTTCCTTCTCTCTTATTTTCTTGAAGGCCTGCGCTTCCACCCATTTTGAAAAGTAATCATTCATAAACAGAATGAATCTAGCCTTACCTGGCGCCGTTGGCAAAGGTCAGACGATGTCCATTCCCCATTTCACGAATGACCATGGCGATAAAACGGAATATAGTTGTTTGTCGGGCTCGTGGATCATGGGGACGAACCACTGGCACTTTTTGCATTTTAGGACAAATTCTCTTGCGTCTTTTTCCATTCTATCCCAATATTAGCCCACTCTTATCACCTTTCGGACTAAGCAATCAGCCCCTGAATGATTTTTGCACGTGCCCTCGTGAATATCTCGGAGCACATAATCTGTCTCGCCCAGTACCAAGCATACCGCTAGGGGGCCCTCGATTCTTTTGAATCTGCGGGTAACTTCTCGTCTTGCAAATAAACGATGTATTTGTTTCTCCAATCCCATGTCAGGGTGGTGGAGTTAATTTCCGCGTGACCTCCCTCGAACATAGATTTGAACAATTAGACGACAGCTCCGGGGACAAGGTCTTCTTATTCAGCAGAAAATCCAAGGTTTGCGAGGTCGTCGGCCTCACTATACTGCTCTCGGGGCACATGGACTAAGGTCCATTCTTTGAAGCGACGTAATGTGATTTGGATTTTGTTCAAATACCTCTACATCCTGTACTCTCAGGCTTCGTAGCTTCCATTCACTTGGCTTACCACGAGAAGCGAATCGCATTTTTCCTCGACAGTCTCGGCCCCCAAACTTTTGGCCAATTCTAAACCTGCAATCATAGCCTTATACTCGGCTTCATTGTTAGTTAGATTTGCGGTTTTTATGGATTATCTGATTATGCCACCGATGGGCGGTTCTAGGACTATACCGAGTTCGGATCCTCTTATGTTTATGGAACCATCTGTGAACAGGGTCCATATCTTGAAGGACATGCATGATTTCAATAAAAGTTCTTTCTCTACCTCTGGCACGAGGGATGGCGAGAAATCAGTCATGAAATCTGCCAGGATTTGGAACTTCATGGCCGTTCGAGATTGATACTCGATATCATACCCCCCGAGTTCAATGGCCCATTTGGCCAATTGACCCGATAACTCAGGTTTATGCAGTATGCTCTGGAGGAGATAAGTTCATAGTACGCCGATATGGTGGCACTTAAAGTAAGGCTTCATCTTGCAAGAGATGCTTATTAGTGCAAGAGCCAATTTTTCCAGATGGGGATATCGGATTTCGGGGTCCCCCAGGGTTCGGCTTACATAATAAATAGGAAATTTCATACCTTGATATTCTCGAATGAGTATGTTGCTTACCGCTATTTCGGACATGGCTAGGTAACGATATAGCATTTCATCCTCCTTAGTTTTGTGCAACGAAGGCGGGCTAGTCAGGTACTATTTCAGTTCTTCTAAGGCGTGTTGGCATTCTGGTGTCCATTAGAAGTTGCTCTTTCTTTTGAGTGGGGAAAAGAATTGGGGGATTTTGTCTAATGATACCGATATGAATCTGCCCAGGACCGCGATTTGCCCTGTCAGCCGTGTATGGCCCCGTGAAATCCATACTCGAAAACTCGGATCCCGTGGTGCCAAGTTAGGAGCATGTGTTAGCAATTCATAAATATACCCTCATCGCGGCGTGGACCTTTTTGGATTGAATAATGCATTAAAAAGTCAAGACTAAGTTTCCAAAAAAATGCAAAAAATGCGGTCCAAAATGCGGCCGCAAATCAGGTATGTGGACCACATATCTGCCGCGGAGTTAGTCAGAATGTTGGTTGAAATTTAAGTCAGCTATGCGGTCAAAAATGTGGTTGCATAATCGAAATGCAGACCGCATAGTCATCGCATAATTTCCATTGAATTTTTTGAGGATCAGTTCTGCGGTGCACTTTGCGACCGCAGAACGTGAATGCCGACCGCATTTCTGCCGCAGACTTAGTCAGAGTGTCCAGTTTCTGTGGAGCATTTTGCGCTCCATTATGCGGACCGCATGTTTACTCTATGATCTCAAATGCAATCGCATATTTGACTCGGGGCTCCAATTTTTTAATTTTTAACCCGACCTCCCTATCGATATATCCGGTGTTATAACTCATTTTAAGCATTCTTCTGAGCATTTCTATAGGGAGAGAGAGGGTTTTTAGAGAGAGAAAGTCTCCCCATCAAATTACTCCATAAGATATGGCTAAATCCTTGAAGAAAATGAAGTGAACACCCCTAGACCTTCATCTCAAGAGGTAAGATATCATCACCCCAACTCTTATTTTTTTCTTAGATATAAGGGGTCACTAGTAAGGTGATTCATGGGTATAACAATGGATTCCTTACACGCATATCAAACATTAGAGTAGTGGGAGGTGGTGAATTAAAGAGGGGTAAAAAATGATGTAAATTGATCTCAAAAAGGGGCCTAAGATCATATTGCACCTCTAGGGTTTGTCAATATGCTTGAACCAAGCTAGAGACTCAATCTCATCTCCAATTCTCGATTTAATTTGTAATTCTTACTCAATAGATCGAAGTGCTAAGAGTTCTAGAAATTTGTAAAAGATTAAGGAAAGCTTTATTGAGGTATGTATGGCTAAAAACCCCTTTTATTAGAAATTGAGCTTTGTTGTCATTTACGAATGTATGGTAAGAGTTGAATTGCTTTGTGTATCGATTGTTATTACGCATTAATTGATTTGCAATTATCTATACATATTTGTGAAGGATGTGCTTCAATGTGAATAATGTACCATTCTTGATAGTTAGAGAAGGATGAAAAAGTAGAGTTATGTGTTGAAATACTTGGGCTATAAGCCAACATCGAAAACAAAGAATATTCATGATAGCTATGTGCTTACTTACCTGTGAGTGCAACTTGAATTATCTTTGATATATGTGTTTATGATCACAACTTGTAAAATGAATATTGAAAAGGGAAAACGATGTGATGATGATGGCCTTGAGTGCCTAGGAATTGTTATGATATATGTGGAATAATGATTTGAAGGTGTTGACTAATGAGAATGGAGTAATGCCTAGACAAGGCGACCTAGCTGATCGGGTCATGATTGGACACCATGCCGCACACATGGTGGTAATGTGATGATATTGTATTCCGGATAAGGGAAATGAAATATTTATTGAGAGTTATGCCTCCAATGAGGTGACCTAGCTGGTCGGGTAGTGACCAGACTCCGCACAAGATGGCGGTGGTATTGAGAATAGTGAAGAACACGTGACAAAAATGCCCTAATCTATGTTTTAGAAATTGTATGATAGATTATATGAATTGCATATTTGATTTACCCATGTTATTTACTTGTACCTATTTGATAGTTCCTTCAAATAAAATGGTGTTTAGTTATACATACCAGTACAATTCAAATATACTGACGTCCCTTTTGCCGGGGGCGCTACATTCGTGTTATGATTGTATGTGGTTCTATAGCAGGTAGTCCAGTACACAGACAGTAGCACCTTATCCACCTTCCGTCACCTGCATTGGTGAGCCCCTTCCCTCTCAGGGCCCTACGTGGCTCATGCCATTTTTTTCTTCTCGGGGTCTTATTTTTGTATTTGTGTAAGGTATAGTCGGAGCCTTGTTGCTGGCATTTCCATATTATTCTTTAGTTGTAGTTAGAGGCTCCGCAGACAGGTTGTGGGTAGTGTTGGGCATGGGAATTTAAAATAGGAATAATGATGTTCGGTAATGATGTATAAAACTTGTAATAAATTTAATATGGCGAATGAAGTTCCTAATGGAAATGAATGGAAATCGTTAATGATATGCTTGTAGAACTCGATTAATGGGGTCCATCTCCAATTTATTCCTGATTTAGTTTTGGTAGAATAAGACCTAACAGGCTTGCTCGGCCGGTTTTACTCGGTTGAGTGCCGGCCGCGCTCCTCAGATTTTGGGGCATGACAAGCCGTTGGATGGCTTTTACATTGGTTACCGTTGTGATCTTTTCGATGGCCTTTTTTTGACAGGGTTTATCTCAATCCCCCTGTTCGAAACCATGAAGCACAGGAATTTTCCCGAACCTACTCCGAACGCACACTTCTCGGGGTTGAGCTTCATGTTGTCGCTTCTGAGGATGTCAAAACTTTCCTGCAGATGGGTCAGATGGTCTTCTATGCACAGGGATTTGACTAGCATACCGTCAATATATACTTCCATTGATTTACCTACTTGATGCTCGAACATTTTGTTAACTAGGCACTGGTATGTTGCTCCCGTATTTTTTAGCCCGAAGGGCATTATGTTATAGCAATATGTACCATATTTCATGATGAACGAGGTCTTTTCCCTGTCCTCGTGGTTCATCTGGATTTGTTTTTCCCCGAGTAGGCATCGAGAAAGTGAGGATCTCGTGGTCGGCCGTAGCATCGATCAGACGATCGATATTAGGCAACGTGAAGGAATCTTTTGGGTACGCTTTATTCAAATCTTTATAATCTACACATATTCTTAGCTTGTTCCCCTTTTTTGGCACTACCACCACGTTAGCTGGCCATTCGAGATACTTTACCTCCCTAATGGATCCGATTTTAAGAAGTTTCGCTACCTCTTCTTTGATAAAGGCATGTTTTATCTTGGACTGCAGTCTTCTCTTTTGTTTCTCGGGTTTGAATTTAGAATCAACGCTCAGCCTGTGAGAGGTTATTTCTGGCGAGATACCTGTCATATCTAGGTGGGACCAGGCAAAATAGTCGATATTATTACTGAGAAATTGAATAAAACCTATCCTGAGTTCGGGGGTTAGCCTCGTTCCCAAGTATACCTTGCGATCTAGGAGGTGCTCGATAAAAATGGTCTGCTCCAGCTCTTCGACCGTTGACTTGGTCGCATCCGATTCCTCAGGGGCGAAGAAGTCTTCCTCGTCGTTTTCGAGGGTCTGCACGACTCCCTCCTTGTCTGAGACCGGGCATGTTGGGGTTGGCATCTCGTGGTGGATCGCAAACATTGCCTTCGCTACCTGTTGTTCTTTATGTATGGTTGTGATGGCATTCCTTGATGGAAACCTTATCACCTGATGCAAGGTTGAAGGCACTGCCCTCATGTTGTGTACCCAAGGCCTGTCGATTAAAGCGTTGTATCTCATGTCGCCGTCGATGACCTGGAAATAGGTGTTCTGGATTGTGCCGGACATGTTAATCGAGAGGGTGATCTCTCCTTTCGTTACTTTTCCAATCATGTTGAAGCCATGGAGGACTCGAGGGATGGGAACGACTTGATTGAGGAACACCAGATGTTCTACTACTTCTGACATGATTATATTGGCCGAGCTACCGGTATCTACGAGCACACGCTTTATCTTAGTGTTGTGTAAGAGGAATGAGATCACCATCACATCGTTGTATGGTTCTATCATGGCCTCGAGGTCCTCTTCACTGAATACGAGGGTATCTTTGGGTACACATTTTTGGGTCGGTCCTTCTTCCGTAATTAATGTTCTCGTACATTTTGACATGGGTCCTCGGGGAACGTTGGTTCCCCCAATAATTATGTGGATGTTATGTTGGAGAACCTTCCCTTCCGTCCGGGTTAAACCCGATGTTGTACAGGCCTCTAAGGAAGTCGTGTCCTTTTCTTTGTTGTTTTCGAGGTTCTGGTTTCCTATTTTAGTCGGCGAGCTAGGTGCTCTGTCCTGAAAATGATGATCTTGGGCAAGAAAGAGTGTGAAAGATAACTTGCATTTTTGTAATGAAACCATCAAGAATACGTGATGACTATTATTTTTAGCCCCACTGTGGGCGCCAAACTATTTACCGTGAAAATAGTTAAAACAATTATATTTGTATAATGGGATTCTGAAAATATGTGATCTATTTTATGCTAGTTGCTAAGATCAATCGATGCTAAGAGTATGAAGTTTAACAATGGCTTGCTGTCTGGGCTTCGGACTGGATGATGTAGGACCACGAGGTCGATATATGGGCTCGATCTCGAGCTATTAGGGTAGTCAGGAATGGGATAATAGTTCAGATGTGATCAAGCTAGGCTCTTTATGGCCAATACCAAACAGTAAATGAAGAACAAGCGAGAGAGTAGTAAATGCTAGAGTGGCCTTGAAATATTAAGGACGAGCAAGTTAGAGAGAAGAAAGAGAGAGAGAGAGAGAGAGAGAGATATTATTGATCTTGTGGAGAAAATAATTGGACCAATATTCACCGCCCATTACCAAGTGATTAGGATCCTCTTTGTATAGAGGGGAATCCATTTATAGTACAAAACATGTTGATCGTGAAGGCATGGAGATAGGATGGCTGGACGTGACATCTTAAAATATGCCCCGGATAGGTCAGCCTTGTCAGGTTAAGCTGTGAGCCTTGGGAACTCTCCTCTCACCTGCTGTAGCCCACTATAGCTATTAGAATACGATGTCCTCCAGATGAATATCTGATGAACCCCGAGGGTGAGTCTCGACCTTGGCTTCGAGCTTTGAGGGGCATGACCGAGAGATGACCCTACGACGGGGAAATCGGGCACCCGGATTTGCCGTAGACAAATAATTTGAGGGATAATTATTGGGGGATTTTATGAGTAAAAAGGTGAGGAACTAAATCAATTTAAAAATCTTTAAAATTATCAAAAAGTAATAAAAACCTTGTGCCTGCTTATATATGAATATATATATATTATTTTGAAAGTATTTATGAATATTAAAAATAACAAGGGAAAATTGGGTATCAACAAATTATTTATAATAAAGTAACAAGTAGAAACTAAGTAGTTAATTTCAGAAAGGGAAAAGACATGCTGATGGGAATATCAAATTATGAAAGTAATACAATAAAGAAACACAGTAAACAACATGCTTTTCACCAACGAAAGTAATAAACATAGACAACAAATGCACAATATCATCCTACGTGCCTTTACTCTCATCTTTACCATAAGAATCTATAGAAACGGCACGGCATCACCCTTCGTGCTTCAACTCTCTCATAACATGGCACATCATCACCCTTCATGCATTAACACACAGAATATGGCACGGCATCACCCTTCGTGCGTTATCACTCATAGAATATGGAACGACATCACCCTTCGTGTGTTATCACTCACAGAATATGGAACGACATCACCCTTCGTGCATTATCACTCACTCACAAAGCATTGCACGACATCACCCTTTATGCTTTAACACTCTCCCTTACCAAAACAATGAACAATAATAACAAGGAGATAGAAAATATCAAGAACCAGTCTCACTTCAACATTCAATTTCACAATACCAGTTTCAACTCTAAGTCAACCCTCAATCAATACCAATTCCGTAAAACATGATAAAAGTTACTCAACATATGGAATAACAAGTCTAAACATGAAACATATGATTAGTGAGTAGAACAGTTACAAAAATAAGACCAACGCACATGCTATGACCCGACAACAATGCATAGGTACCCGTCACCTAACCTATACATTGTATTCAACATCAAAACACATAGGAAATAGGAAAATGATACCTAATCCCTCAAGCTAGGGTTAGAACCAACACATACCTCGATACAATGGCAAAACTCAAAGCTCAATCACTACTTTTCCCTTCAGACAAGCCTCCGGAGCAATGGAATCTAGAAATTACCAACCAAACGATTCAATTCAAGACTCAGGAAGTACCAACGATATCAAGGAATTCAATTTAGGTCATTTTTGGAAAAGTCAACAAAAGTCAATACCCGGACTACTTGGTCCAAACCCGAAATTCAGACCAAAACCCTATTACCCATTAACCCCCGAGCCCGGATATCACGACCCAATTTCCAGTCTAGGTCGCGATGGCGCCCAACATCGAGGTTAGGGAAGCCAAACTTAACCAAACTGGTGGGTTCCATTTATTTTACCAAAATATTTCCAACATGTACTTAGTCAAAAAACTCAACATTAAATAATGATAAATAGTTAGGCGAATTTAAAGCTGAAGAGACCAAATCATGTCATAATTAAGTGATTACATGGCAAAAAATAGTCTACTAGTATGTGTGCCAAGACCTGGTGTCACACGTATATGGGCGTCTCGTAAAATATACAAAAGAATACATCTATCCCACTACCTAAAATAGAATAGACAGTCAAAAACAAAAGTGACACTCCATCATGCTGTTGAACGACATCGGAAAGGAGCAGCTCATCATGGAATTTCTTCCAAATATCAACAATGCGCTCCAGTAGGGTAGCCAGAAGCACCTGCCTAAAATCCTATACAATTAAGTACAAAAGCGTAGTTTGAGTACATAAACAATATGTATCCAGTAAGTATCTAGTCTAACCTCGAAGAAGTAGTAACGAGGGGTCGACTTGACACTTAATATGGTGGTTATAATATGAAGTTCCATATTTCAGTTCACAATATACATGGATAGAAACAAGTTCAAATAAGAGGTAGTATTAAAACTCTTTCTCCTTAAATTAATAAATCTAGGCATTTCCTTCTTTTAAGACAAGTGGATTTCAAACAATAAATCATAAGAATTATAAGAGGTTCCGGTTCCATTATCACACACAAATTACCACCGAGGACGATCGGCCCGATCCAACATAAACGTAAATTGTGCACTGCCGGGGGTCGAACGGCTCGAACCATAGATGTATACAATTACCAATATGCCGAGGCGAACGACCTACTCCCGGTAGAGTAGTGGAAATAATCACCCCGCGCGTGGAATATACTTGCGAAGCGGTTAAGTATACATACAACTTAAATGTTTTCTTTAATTCTTTTCGAAATAATTATTTACTTGAATATAACATCATCAACGAGGTTTCTATCAATGCAATTCAACAATTTATAATCATATAACGATACCCACAAAGCATGGTGTAAGCCTAGAACTACCCGGACATAACTAGAATAATAGCCACGTACGGACTCTCGTCACTTCGTGCGTACATGTCCCCCACAATCATGTCACGTAGTAGCCACACACTCCAAAACTATCCAAATATCATAGAAACTAATCAATATAGTCTTAAAAGTGTATATCCCAACCATTAGGGTGATTCCCCAATCCAAATTACAAGATTCCAAAAATTCGATCCCAAGCCCACGTGCCCAGATTTCGGAATTTTTTGAAGAAAGCTGTTACCCATAGGCTAAGGATCAAGAATATATGATTTTTACTCAAATCTACAACAAATTTCATTGTTAAATCTTGTATTTATCAAAACCCTAGGTTTTCACTCAAATACCATGATTTTCACTAATTTGTGTTTGTTAATCTACCCAAAACCCAAGTATTAAACTCACATTAAGTAGAAATAAGTCACCTTACAATTCTAGGTTGAAATCCCGTCTTTGAAAGCTCCCAGATCGCCAAATGTAGAAGTAAAATGAAATAAATGACCTAAGTCCCATTTTTAAAAGTTGTGTCCAAGCCTCAATGCGACATCAGACTCGCAAATGTGAAGTCGCAATTGCAACAAAAAGTTCGCAAATGCAAAATGGGCCTTCCTCGGACTTGATCACAAATGCGATAGAATGTTCACAAATACGGACCCTACTGGGTTCGCAAATGCATATTGAACGTCGCAAATGCGACCACTGCCCCACCCAGGCTTTATCGCAGATGCAATGCTTACCTCGCAAATGCAGGTTCGCAAATGCGAACAATTTTCTTGCATTTGGGAGTCCTGCAACCTTGCCCTGAAATACCAGAAAACTGGAGTGTTTTTCAACTCCAACCTATGTCTGAAACTCACCCGAGCCCTCGGGGCTCCACTCCGAATTCTCACACATGTCCAACAACATTGTACAAACTTGTTCGAGCGATCAAATCACGGAAATAACTTCTAAAACTACAGATTTAACACAAAAGGGCATGAAATCCTTAAGAACATCCAAATTCCTATTTTTACAACTGGACGTTCAAATCATGTCAAATCAGTCCCATTTCTAACCAAATTTCATAAACAAGACTTAAATGTTATGTTGGACCTGTACCGGGATCCGAAACTAACATATGGACCCGATACCAACATGATCAAACATTATTCAATTTCTTTAAATCCTTAAAATATCAGTTTAACAATTTTAACAAAAATTCATTATTCGAGCTAGGGACTTCAGAATTCGATTTCGGGCATACGCCTAGGTCCCATATTTTTTCTGCGGACCCTCCGGCACCGTCAAAACACAAGTCCGAGTCCATTTACTAAAAAAGTTGATCAAGGTCGAACATAGCCTTTTAAGCAAATCCTAGGGAATCAAAAGTGCCTATTTCAACCCAAAATTTTTGAAATCCCTAACAAACCATCCCCACAAGTCACAAATTATTTAAAGCAAGTGCGGGAAATCTTATTTAGAGCGACAGGGTTCTAGAAAGCAAAACAACCAATCCGGACGTTATATTATCCACCTCTTCAACAAACGCTCGTCATCGAACGGACATAGAAAAGTACCTGAGCTAGGAAAAAGATGGGGATATCTGCTTCGCATGTCATCCTCGAACTCCCAGGTCTCCTCCTCGACTGGTTGGCCCCTCTACTGGACCTTTATCACAGAAATCCTCTTGGATCTCAACTGGCGATCCTGCCTATCAATAATGGTAAGTGGCTCCTCCTCATGACCCAGACTCTTATCCAGCTGAACAGTACTAAAGTCTCACACATGAGAAGAGTCGGCATGATACCTCTGAAGCATAGACACGTGAAAAATTGGATGAACTCCCGATAGGCTGGGGGTAAGGCAAGCTCATAAGAAACCTCCCCAACTAGCCTTAACACCTCAAATCGTCCAATAAACCTTGGGCTCAACTTGCCCTTTTTCCCGAATGTCATGATACTCTTCATCGGTGAAACTTTCAAGAGGACCTTTTCAACGACCATGAATGATAAATCATGCCTTTTGATCCACGTAACTTTTTTGTATGGACTGAGCTGTGCGAAGACTTTCCTAAATCAACTTTACATTCTCTAAGGCATATCTCACAAAATCCATACCATACAACATAGTCTCTCTGGGCTCAAACCACCCAATAGGAGGACGACATCGCCGACCATATAAAGCCACAAATGGATCCATCTCGGTACTGGACTGATAGCTGTTATTGTAAGCAAACTCGGACAAGGGCACGAATTGATCCCACTACCCTCCAAAGTCAATCACACATACTTTAAGCATGTCCTCCAAAATCTGAACTGTCCATTCCGATTATCCGTCGGTCTGAGGATGGAATGCTGTGATGAGCTCAACATGGGTCCCCAACTCACTCGGAATGGCTTTCCATAAATGTGAAGTAAACTGAGGGCCTCTATATGATATGATAGAAACAGGCACACCGTGCAACTGAACTATATCCTGAATGTAGATCTGAGCCAACCTCTCTGAAGTATAAGTGGTCACAATAGGAATAAAGTGTGTCGACTTGGTCAACCTATCAATAATGACCTACACTGCATCAAACTACAGCAAGGTCTTGGGGCAACCCAACTACGAAGTCCATAGTAATGCGCTCCCATTTCCACTTAGGTATAGGCATTTGGGGAAGTAGGCCTTCTGGCCTCTGTTGTTCATACTTAACCTGCTGGTAATTCAAGCACCTAACCACGTACTCAACTATTTATTTCTTTATTTGTTGCCACCAATAATGTTGTCTTCGATCACGATACATCTTCGTATCACTCGGATGAATGGAATACCGTGAACTGTGTGCCTTCTCTAGAATCATCTCCCTCAAGCCATCAACATTTGGAACACATAGGCGACCCTGGAGTCGCAGAACACCATCCTCGCCCATAGAAATCTCCTTAGTACGGTGGGATAGATATAGACTGAATACTTGGATCCAAATCAATGCACAAATCAATGTCACAATCTGGTGGCATACTTGGAAGGTCAGAAGGAAACACATCGGCGAACTCCCGAACTACTAGAATTGAATCAATCATTGGAGACTCTATGGTGGTTTCCCAAACATATGCTAGATACGACACCCTTCTCGACCAGATGTCGAGCCTTCAGAAAAGACATAACACGACTAGGTTAACTAACAGAGGAACCCTTCTACTGCAATCTCTGCAACTGTGGCATCGCTAAAGTAACAGTCTTGGCATGATAATCAAGAATGGCATGATATGGAGCTAACCAAACCATGCCCAGTATGACCTCAAAGTCGATCATGTCAAGTAGCAGAAGCTCCGTTCTACTCTCGTAACCATAGAAGCTAACCACACAGGAATGGTAGATCTGATCCACAACCACAGAATCACCCACAGGAGTGGACACATAGATAAGAGTACCAAGGGCTCTTGAGGAATATCAAGGAAATAAGCAAACAGAGATGACACATATGAATACATAGACCCTGGATCAAACAATACCGAAGCATCCCTACCGGAGACAAAAATAATACCTATGATAATGACATATGAAGCCAATGTATTTGGTCTGGCTAGAATGGTATAAAATCTTGTTGGAGCACCGTCTGGCTAGACTGTACCTGACTGAGCAGTAGATGGCTTGCCTCTCCCTATCGAGCCTCCACCTCTAGGATGGCCCCTACCATTCTGTCCTTCGCCTCTGGGAGGCTGGGCAACCGGTGCTGCAATCATGGGTTGATAACCCTATTGTACTGCGTTGCCCCAATGTCTGTGACAAAATCTCTTCATGTGATCTGGATCTCCACATTCATAACAACCCCTCGGTGCCATAGACTATTGCCCTGAAGTCTGAGCCTGCTGACCTGAATATCCATTAGGAGGACCCCGAGTGGCAGGTGGGCGATATGAACTCTCTAGCATAGCCCTAAAGTAAGCAATGGAAGAACCCGGGTGACCAGAATACCCACTGCAAAAACCCTGAATAACTGATGGACGGTAAAAACTCTCGGCATCGCACTGAAATAAACCCTTACTAGAGCAACTCGAGGAGGTGGTGGTGGTGCTGAATACGTGAGCCTTCTGGGCTGACCCCTCTCGAAGTGTCCTCTGCCCCTAGCTGGGGTACCTCTAAACTCTCCAGAAAACTAGGCCTTCTTGTCCTGCTGAATCTGCTCTCTACCCCTCTGGCGATAGCCCTTTATCCTGTAAGCAATCTCTATCACTAGTTGATACTCAGTACCCATCTCCACCTCTCAGGCCACGCTACCTCGAATACCGGGGTGTAACCAGGTAACAAATCTCCAGACTCTCTCTACGTTTGTAGGGAGTATCATGAGTGCATGGCGAGACAACTCAAAGAATCTCACCTCATAGTCGGTCACTGACATCTGACCCTACTGGAGCTGCTTGAACTGGCAACAAAACTCTTCCCTCTGAGAGGATGGAATATACATGTCTAATAAAAGCTGTGTAAACTAACTCCAAGTCATAGGAGGAGAACCTGCGGGTCTGCCAATCAGGTAAGACTGCCACCATCTACGCGCCCTACCCTCTAACTAGAAGGGGGTGAAATCTACTCCATGGAACTCCAATATCCTTATGTTGTGTAGTCGGTCCATACACCTGTTAATGAAATCTTGGAAATCCTCATGATGCTCATCTCGGAAGATAGGAGGGTGTAGCCCAGTCCATCTGTCCAATAACTTCTGCAGATCGGTGTTCGCAACTAGTCTAGCCTCAGGTCCTGCTGCTGTAACTAGCTGAACACAACCCATAGGTAGAGTACTTTGTATCTGATATACGGCAATTGCGTTCCTAGGAATCTGATCAATAGGGGTAAGTGCTCCCCCTCTTTCCTGAGATGTGTCTAGGTCTGCTGGAAATAAACTAGCCTGGGTCATAGAGTCCATGAACAGCAGCATACGGCCCATGAACTCCTGGAAAACTAGTGTCGTCATGAAATCTGCCGGAGCAGGTGCTGCTGTGGGCACCTCGCCTTGCTCCTCAATGATGGGATCCCCTGTTGGATCCGCCGGTGGTGCAACTTGGGCAGCTCTGGGACACCCTCGTCCCCTACTTTAGGCTGGTGCACTCCCCCGGCCTTTGCCTCGTCCTCTAGCAATGGGGGGAGAAGCTCCTCTTGGGTCTGGAACATCTGTTGTGCACGTCCTCACCATCTGTGAGAGAATAGAAGAAGAGGAAATTTAGTATACCATCAACTGCACGATAGAAGGTGAATAAAGAGTAGCTTCCTAACACCCTATAACCTCTCGAAGATAAGTACAAATGTCTCCGTACCGATCCACAAGACTTTACCAGGTTTTCCATAACTTGTGAGACCTACGTGAACCTAGTACTCTAATAAGTTGGCACGACCCAATTTCCAGTCTAGGTCACGATGGCACCCAACATCGATGTTAGGCAAGCCAAACTTAACCAAAATGGTGGATTCCATTATTTTACCAAAATATTTCCAACATGTACTTAGTTAAAAACTAAACATTGAATAATGATAAATAGATAAACAAATTTAAAACTGAAGAGACCAAATCATGTCATAATTAAGTGATTACGTGCAAAAAGAATAGTCTACTAGTGTGTGTGCCAAGACCTGGTGTCACAAGTATATGGGCATCTAGTAGAATATACAAAAGAATACATCTATCCTACAGCCTGAAATAGAATAGACAGCCAAGAACAGTCCAACTAAGCCTCCGGAACACCCGAATCTGCACACATGGTGCAGGGAGTAAAGTAAATACTCCAACTCGGTGAATAATAAGCATATACAATGAGTAAAGATGAGAATTCACAGAATACCACAATGTAAAGCTATAACTAGCAATTCAGCATAATTAACGGTGAAATGGCAACAAAACACTATCAGGTAGATCAGATAAATATCAATGCATGAATGCAATGCAATGCACATGACCGCTGCGGTGCGCAGCCCGATCCATTTGGGTACCCGCGCTCACTGTGGGGGTTCAGACTCCGGAGGGGCTCCTACAGCCCAAGCGCAACATCACCATAACATCGCTGCGGCGTGCAACCCAATCCGCTCTTAATCTAGAGCATGCAACCAAGCCACTCAGCAATGTCAGGTAATAGTTCTCAGTTCCAAACGTCAGAAAATGTTGTTTAAGTTTTTTAAAACTCAGAGATATGACGGAAACATTTCAAAATAGTGTTTAACTCAGGACTGAAACCATCTAATCTGCTAAGTATCATGGAAGCAGTGATAATAATCCCCAAAGGATTCAAATAATCGGCACGCAGCCCAAATATATTCAAAAAAATCCAAGTGGAATGATTACTAATCAATCTCTAGTCAAGAACACAGTATGAACATCACTCGAGACGGACTAAGTCATAGTCCCCCAATCACAAATGACCCCGCACTCGTCATAGAGTACGTGTCCCGCCTCAATACAGCGTCATAGTGTGATTACCGGGGTTTTAAACCCTCAGGTTATCATCTACATCTATTACTCACCACAAGTCGGCCACAAGTCCAGCTCGCTATGATTTTTCCTCTCGAATCAACCTCCTCGCGTGTCGAATCTAATCTAAACCACAAGGAATACGTTACAATAGACTAGTGGAACATAACCTATTCGAAAGAACATGAAAACACCAAAAATCAGGAAGTTGGCAAAGCCCGAGCCCCGGGCCCACTTCTCGAAAAATTACAAAATTTACATCACCAGATTCCTCGTCTCGCCACGAGTCCGTACATATCAAATTTACCAAAATCGAAGTTCAAATGCCCTTTCAAATCCCAAATTTTCATTTCAAAAACCCAAGCCCTAGTTCTTTTAATTTTTACCCAAATTTCCAGGAATTAAAGGTTGATTCTTCAATAAAATGACGTTTCTAAGTCACGAGACTTACCTCAAATCGATTCCCATCAAAACCCTCTTCAACCTCTACCAAAAAGCTCTTAAGGTGGTTAACAATGGAGGAAAAATGAATAGACTTACGGATCAAATAATAATATAAAACCCTTCTGTCCATAGTCATTTTTGCTTCTGCGGTCCCGCTTCCGTTTATGCGGGACCGCTTCTGCAGCCAAAACCCCGTTTTTGCGGTCTTCATTTAAAAATCCAATTTTCGCTTATGAGACTAGGATCCCGCTTCTGCGAATCGCCCAAAACGGCTTCTGCAACCAGATGTCCGCTCCTGCGGACCAGCTAATGCGAACCACGTTCCGCTTCTGCAGAATTTCTCAACTCTACGCGAAATCGCTCAACTCTACGCGAAATCGCTCTGCGCTGCGGAACCGCTTCTGCGGTCCACTTCCGCAGAAGCGGAAATACCAAATGACAGCAATAAGAACCTGAAGCAAAACTCCAAAACCCTCGTTTAACCACCCGAATTTACCCCGAGGTCCCCCGGAACCTCAACCCAAAACACCCACACACCCTAAAACCTCATTTAAACTTGTTTCAATCCTCAAAACACACTAAACAACACTAAAACCTTCAAATCACATTAGATTTAAGCCTAAGTTTCTTAAAAACTTCCGAATTGCACATTCGATCAAAAACATGAACAAAACACTCCGAATGACCTGAAATTTTGCACACATATCCAAAATCACCTAACGGAGCTACTGCAACTCTTGGAATTCCATTCCGACCCCCGGATCAAAATCTCATCTACCAACCGAAATCCGCTAAAATACTAACTTCACCAATTCAAGCCTAATTCTACACCGGACCTCCAAAATCACTTCCGATCACGCTCCTAAGTCACAAATCACCTCCCGAAGCTAACAGAATCAGCGGAATTTGCATCCGAGCCATCTAACTCATAAGTCAACATCCGGTTGACTTTTCCAAAGCGAGCATTCCTTAAAGAGACTAAGTGTCTCATTTTCTATCAAAATCCATCCAATTCAACTCTAACAAAACCAATGTCGATAATGAAACATGCAGAAGTAATAAATGGGGGAAACGGGGTTGTAATACATGAGACGATGAGTCGGGTCGTCACATCCTCCTGAACTTAAACAAACGCTCTTTCTTGAGCGGGTCAAGAAACATACTTGAAGTCTTGAATAGGTGAGGATATCTGCTCCACATTTCCTGCTCGGTCTCGCGGGTAGCCTCTTCCACGGGCCGACCTCCCCACTACACCTTCACCGAAGCTATATCATTGGATCTCAATCTCCGAACCTGACAACCCAAAATAACCACTGGCTCCATATCATAGGTCAAATCATCATCCATCTAAACTGTGCTGAAGTCTAACACATGAGACGGGTCCCCAACATAATTCTGGAGCATAGAAACATGAAATACTGGATGAACCCCTGATAAGCTGGGTGGCAAAGTAAGCATATAGGCCACCTCCCCAATCCTCCTAAGTATCTCAAAAGGACCAATGAACCACGGACTCAACTTTCCTTTCTTTCCAAACCTCATAAATACCTTCATAGGTGAAACCTTCAACAAGACCTTCTTGCCCACCATATAAGAAAGATCTTTAACCTTCATGTCCGCATAACTCTTCTGATGCGACTGAGCTATACGAAGTCTCTCCTGGATCACTTTTACCTTATCTAAGGCATCCTAGACCAACTCTGCCCCCAATAGCCTAGCCTCGCTGGTCTTAAACCAACCAACCGGAGATCTACAATGTCTCCCATATAAAGCTATTATTGTAGGCAAACTCTGCAAGTGGTAGGAACTCAGCCCAAGAACCTCCAAAATCAATAACACAGGCACGCAACATGTCCTTCAATATCTGAATGGTATGCTCGGACTGCCCTTCCGTCTGAGGATGAAACGTTATGCTCAACTCTACATGTGTACCCAACTATCGCTGAAAAGTCCTCCAAAACTGGGAAGTAAACTGAGTACCCCTATCTGAGATAATAGAAACTGGGAACCCATGCAACCGAGCAATCTCCCGGATAAAAATCTCTGCTAACCGCACCGAAGAATATGTAATACATACCTTAATAAAGTGCGCGGACTTGGTCAGCCGATCCACAATCACCCAAATCGAATCAAACTTCCTCGATGTCCGAGGGAGACCACTCACAAAATTCATAGTAATCCTCTCCCACTTCCACTCGGGAATATCCATGCGCTGAAGTACACCATCGGGCCTCTGATGCTCATATTTCACCTACTGACAGTTGAGACACCGAACTACATGGCTCACAATATCCTTCCTCATTCCCCTCCACCAGTAATGCTGTCTCAAATCCTGATACATCTTTACGGCACCGAGATGAATGGAATACCGTGAGTTGTGGGCCTCCTCTAATATCAACTCCCCAAGCCCATCCACATTGGGCACGCAAATCCTGCCCTGCATCCTCAACACACCCTCATCATCAATAGTCACATCTCTGGCATCCTCATGCCGGACCCTATCCTTAAGGACAAGCAAATACGGATCATCATACTGACGCACTCTGATGCGGTCATATAGGGAAGACTGAGAAACCACACAAGCCAACACCCGACTAGGCTCCGAAATATCTAGCCTCACCATCCGATTGGCCAAAGCTTGGACATCAACTGCAAAGGGCCTCTCCCCAACTGGAATGTATGCCAAACTACCCATACTAACCGCCTTTCGGCTCAAAGCATCGGCCACTAAATTGGCCTTCCCCGGTGATACAATATGGTAATTTCATAGTCTTTTAGTAACTCAAGCCACCTCTGCTACCTAAAATTAAGATCCTTCTATTTGAACAAATGCTAAAGGCTGCGATGATCAGTATATACCTCACAAGATATGCCATATAAGTAGTGCCTCCAAATCTTCAAAGCGTGAACTATAGCAGCCAACTCCAAATCATGCACGGGGTAGTTTTTCTCATGATGCTTCAACTAACGAGAAGCATATGCAATAACTCTACCCTCTTGCATCACCACACATCCGATCTCAATTCTCGAAGCATCACAATACACGGTGTAAGAACCTAAAGCTGATGGCAAAACTAACACTGGAGTTGTGGTCAAAGCTATCTTGGGCTTCTGAAAGCTCTCCTCGCACTCGTCCGACCATACAAATGGTGCACCCTTCTGCGTCAACTTGGTCAAGGGTGAAGCAATAGATGAAAAACACTGGACGAACCAGTGATAATATCCTGCCAAACCGAGAAAACTCCGAATCTCCGTGGCTGAGGACAGTCTAGGCCAACTCTGCACCGCCTCTATCTTCTTTGGATCAACCTGAATACCATCACTAGACACCACATATCCCAAAAAAGCCACAGACCCAAGCCAGAAATCACACTTGGAGAACTTTGCATAAATCTTCTCCTCCCTTAATCTCTGTAATACCACTCTCAAATACTGAGCATTCTCCTCCTAGCTACGCGAGTATTCCAGGATATCATCAATAAAAATGATCACAAATAAATCTAGATACGGCCGAAATACATTGTTCATCAGATGCATGAACGCGCCTGGGGCATTAGTCAGCCCAAAAGACATAACTAAAAACTCATAGTGCCCATATCTCCTCTTGAAAGGCGTCTTCATAATATCAGAATCCCTAATCTTTAGCTGGTGATAGCCTGAACAGATATCAATCTTAGAGAATACACTTGCCCCTTGGAGCTGGTCAAACAAATCATCAATATGAGGTATTGGATACCTTGTTCTTCACTTTCACATTGTTCAATTGCCTGTAATCAATGCACAGTCTCATTGTGCCATCTTTCTTCTCCTCAAATAAGATCGGTGCACCCCACGGTGACACACTAGGACGAACAGAACCCCTTATCTAGGAGTTCCTGAAGCAGATCCTTTAGTTCTTTTAACTCTGCTGGTGCCATACGATATGGAGGAATAGAGATGGGCTGAGTGCCCGGCACCAAATCAATACCAAAATCAATGTCCCTGTCCGGCGACATGCCCGGCAGGTCTGCTGGGAACACATCTGGGAAATCCTTCATACCGGGGATAGAATCAAGACTAGGAGTCTCAGCTCCATCATCTCTCACAAAAGCCAAGTACGATAGACAACCTTTCCCAACCATCCGCTGGGCCTTTAGGAAAGAAATCGCCCTGCTAGGAACATAGTCAGTCATCCCACACCACTCGATCCTCGAAAAACCCGAAATATCCAATGTAACTATCTTGGCATGACAGTCCAAAATAACATGGTACAGAGATAGCCAATCCATACCTAGAATCACATCAAAATATACCATGCCCAATAACAATAAGTCAACCCGGGTCTCCAGACCCCCAAATGTCACCAGACAAGATCGATATACATGATCCACAATAATAGAATCACCCACAGGGGTGGATACGTGCACGGGCAAAGTAAGACAACCACGGGTCGTACCCAAATGATGGGAAAAATATGAAGACACATAAGAGTATGTAGATCCGGGATCAAACAAAATAGAAGCATCCATGTGGCAGACTGAGATAATACATGTGATAACAGCACCTGATGCAATGGCATCCCTCCTGTCTGGAAGAGCACAGAATCGAGCCTGACCACCACCAGATCGGTCTCCCCATCTAGGGCGGCCCCTAGCTGCCTGGCCCCCACCCTTACCTGACTGGGAGGGTGCTGAAATAGATGGAGTAGAAGAGGAGGGCTGATCCCTCTGCTGACACCAACAACCACGAAGTCGAGGACACTGTCTCCTCAAGTGACCAAACTCACCGCACTCGTTGCAACTACCTAGTGCTGGAGAAGGGGACTGAAGGGAACCCCTCGCTGTTGAAGAACCCTAGGATGAAGAGGCAGAAGTAGAGCTCTAAGCTGGAAGGGCGCTAAGTGAAGACTGGCCCTGCTGAAATACCTAATGACCACGGCCTGAAGAAGCCCCACTGTACTCCGGGCGACCTGACTGAGGAGGCCTGAAGGAACGACCTCTGCCACGCTGAAACTAGCCCCTAGATAGAGCACCACTGAAGCTACCTGAATCTCAAGGCCTCTTGGCCTCCCTCTCCTCACGCTACCGAAAGCGAGCCGTCTCAATCTCCCGAGCCATGTCGAGTACCTCCTCGAGCGAAGCACTCATAATCCTTTCTCTGGTCATCAAAATGCGTAGTGGATAGTTGAGGGCATCTACGAACCTCTTAATTCTCTCCCGATCAGTCGGGATCATCCAAGTGGCATGCCGAGCTAACTGCGTAAACCTCATCTTGTATTGGGTCTCAGACATGTCCACCTAAATCAACCACTCGAACTGACGACGCAGCTCTTCCCTGCGAGACTACGGTACATACTTCTCCAGAAAGAGAGTGGAGAACTGCTGCCATGTAAGGGGCGCTGCTCCAACAGGCTTAAGCCTCTCAAACTCCTCCCACCAGGTAAATGTAGGCCCTGAGAACTGGAAGGTAGTAAAAGCCACACCACTCAACTCTAAGATCCCTGTGGTGCGAAGCATACATTGGCACTTATCCAGAAAACCCTAGGCATCCTCGCCCTCAGTACCACTGAACGTCGGAGGCTGAAGCCTGCCAAATCTCTCAAGACGACGTTGCTCATCGTCTGGCATAGCTCGAACAACATAGGTTGGAGCTGGTGCAACTGGTGCGGCTGGTGCTGCTAGTGTAACTGGCTGAGCTGGAACTGCTCCCGGTATCTGCAATCCCTGATCAACTTGCTCAGGTGTGCGAGCAGCAGAGGTCTGATGACCACCACCGGTCTATGAGGTAGCTACTGCAGTAAAGGCTGAGACTGCCTGAGCCAGGCCAGTGCAGACAGATAGTATCTGAGCCAAGGCCTCCTGGAGACCAGGAATCACAATGGGTACAGATGGTGCCTGAATAGGTGCTGCTGGAGTATCTACAGCTAGAGGTTGGTCCCGAACAGAGGCAGCTGGTGGATCTGCAGGTGCTGCCCTCACTGGTCTTCCTCGACCACGCCCTCTAGCGGGTGGTTATGGTGGTCATCCGTCACGTCCGGTAGCACGGGTTCTCACCATCTGCGAGAGAATAGAATACAGAAGTTTAGTTCTCGGATCTACAAAGCCGCACGAAAAGAATTTCAAGAATATGAAGTTTTCCTAAAGGTTCTGCAGCCTCTCGAGGATAAATACAGAAGTTTCCGTATCGATCCGCGAGACTTTACTAAACCGGCTCATGACACGTGAGGCCTAGTAACCTAAGCTCTGATACCAACTTGTCACGACCCCAATCCCGATCGTGATGGTTCCCAACACAATTGCTGGGCAAGCCCGACCATTGAACACTTCTAACCCAAATACGAAAACTCATTGCCAATTAATTGAGTAAATTTAACAGTTTAAGAGATTAATAATCTGATAGTAAGTAGAAAAAATACGGGAAACCGCAATAACTATCACAACAACTCCCAACAGATCTGGAGTCACAAGTCTAGAGCCTCTAGATACAACTGAGTAGTGAATCCACAATAAACATTCCTGATAATCTGAGAAGCAGCAACAGTCCAACTAAGCCTCCGGAACACCTGAATATGCACACATGGTGCAGGAAGTAAAGTGAGTACTCCAACTCGGTGAGTAATAAGCATATATAATGACTAAAGATGAGAATTCACGAAATACCACAATGTAAAGCTATAACTAGCAATTCAGCATAAGTAACTGTGAAATGGCAACAAAACAATGTTAGGTAGATCAGATAAATATCAATGCATGAATGCAATGCAATGCACATGACCGCTGCGGTGCGCAGCCCGATCCATTTGGGTACTCGCGCTCACTGTGGGGGTTCAGACTCCGGAGGGGCTCCTATAGCCCAAGCGCAATATCATCATAACATCGCTGCGACATGCAGCCCGATCCGCTCTCAGTCCAGAGTATGCAAGCAAGCCACTCGGCAATGTCAGGTAATAGTTCTCAGTTCCAAACGTCAGAAAATGTTGTTTAAGTTTTTTAAAACTCAGAGATATGACAGAAACATTTCAAAACAGTGTTTAACACAGGACTAAAACCATCTAACCTGCTAAGTATCATGGAAGCAGTGATAATAATCCCTAAAGGATTCAAATAATCGGCATGCAGCCCAAATATATTCATAAAAATCCAAGTGGAATGATTACTAATTAATCTCTAGTCAAGAACACAGTATGAACATCACTCGGGACGGACTAAGTCATAGTCCCCAATCACAAATGAACCCGCACTCGTCATAGAGTACGTGTCCCGCCTCAATACAGCGTCATAGTGTGATATACCGGGGTTTCAAACCCTTAGGTCATCATCTACATAACTCACCTCAAGTAGGCCACAAGTCTAGCTCGCTATTCTTTTTCCTCTCGAATCAACCTCCTCGCGCGCCGAATCTGATCAAAACCACAAGGAATACGTTACAATAGACTAATGGAACATAACCCAATCGAAAGAACTCGAAAAATACCAAAAATCACGAAGTTGGAAAAGCCGGAGCCCCGAGCCCACTTCTCAAAAAATTACAAAATTTACATCACCGGATTCCTCATCTCGCCACGAGTCCGTACATATTAAATTTACCAAAATCGGAGTTCAAATGCCCTTTCAAATCCCAAATTTTTATTTCAAAAACCTAAGCCCTAGTTCTTCTAATTTTTATCCAAATTTCCAGGAATTAAATGTTGATTCTTCAATAAAATGACGTTTCTAGGTCACGAGATTTACCTCCAATCGATTCCCATCAAAATCCTCTTCAACCTCTACCAAAAAGATCTTAAGGTGGTTAACAATGGAGGAAAAGTGAATAGACTTACGGATGAAATAATAATATAAAACCCTTCTATACACAGTGATTTTCGCTTCTGCGGTCCCGCTTTCGCTTATGCGGGACCGCTTCTTCGGCCAAAACCCCGCTTTTGCGGTCTTCATTTAAAAATATAATTTCCGCTTATGCGACTAGGATCCCGCTTCTGCGGATCACCCAAAACCGTTCAGTGGCCAGATGTCTGCTCTTGCGGACCCGCTAATGCGAACCATGTTCCGCTTCTGCGGAATTTCTCAACTCTACGCGAAATCACTTCTGCGCTCCTCTACCCGCTTCTGCGGCACCGCTTCTACGGTCCACTTCTGCAGAAGCAGAAATACCAGATGACAGCAACAATAACCTGAAGCAAAACTCCAAAACCCTCATTTAACCACCCGAAATCACCCCGAGGCCCCCGGGACCTCAACCAAAAATACCCTCACATTCGAAAACCTCATTCAAACTTGTTCCAATCCTCAAAACACACTAAATAACACTAAAACTTTCAGATCACATCGGATTCAAGCCTAAGTTTCTTTAAAACTTTCGAATTACACATTCGATCAAAAACCTGAGCAAAACACCTCCGAATGACTTGAAATTTTGCACACATGTTCAAAATCACCTCACGGAGCTACTGCAACTCTCCGAAATCCATTCCCAACCCCGGATCAAAATCTCACCTACCAACCGGAATCCGCCAAAATACTAACTTCGCTAATTCAAGCCTAATTCTACACCGGACCTCCAAAATCACCTCTGATCACGCTCCTAAGGCACAAATCACCTTCCGAAGCTAACCGAATCACTGGAATTTACATCCGAGCCCTCTAACTCATAAGCCAACATCCGGTTGACTTTTCCAAACCAAGTCTTCCTTAAAGAGACTTCTCATTTCCTATAAAAACCAATCCAATTCAACTCTAACATAACCAATGTCGATAATGAAACTTGAAGAAGTAATAAATGGGGAAAACGGGGCTGTAATACATGAGACAACGAGCCGGGTCGTCACACCTACGCACTTTCTCGTATGCCATATTAGTTTGGAATGACTTAGTCAATTTGAGCCTTAACACACATGGTGAGTTTGATCCAGATTCCAAGAGTTAGCAAAATGAGAAATAGTAAAAGCCAAAGGAAAAAAGAACATTTTGCCAAGAATACATTTAACAGGGGATGCATATCCATTTTCCTCAGATTCAACAAATTGCCTCTCTTTTCAGTACAAATTCCCAAAACACATCCCTATTATAGTCCACAATTGTCTCCAATATTTTCTCGCTACTTTAGGTTTAGCACTTAGCAACATGTGAATTAGGAACATGCTGTGCCTAGACAACTTGCTATTCTCGTGGGCGGAGAGCAGATAAACCAAAGTCAAATATAGGTTGTCTTCCTAAAGATAGAATATTTATATGCTATGCTAACTATCAGATGCACATTCATGTTAAAACAACAAAGTTATCAAATAGGACAGCAACTCGTTTTGTAGTCGTGATTACGAGGAAAGGTCTAAACTAATAATATGTTTACAACCCAACAATATGCATTCAGCACTTAGTGATAAATATTAGACTATTTCCATAGTTCAATAGATCAAAGAATGAGTACTAATTAGTTCAAAACTATAGGCACACTTCTTTATGGTTCAATGAATCCGAATAATAGACTACAGAGCATTTTATATTATTCGAAGCCAATAATCTACTGTTTTTGAAATCTATTATTATTCAAAGAAAACCTACGCATAATGTTTACATTATCACGAAATTATCATACTCTTTAAAAGACAAAAAAAAAACAGTATTTTGGCATAGCAGATTTCGCATACTTACGGTAATTAGACATGAACTCTGTCAAAAGAATGGTCTCTTAAAAACTCTTTGATAAATATTGGGACATATAGTATGGTATCTATAAACAAGTCATTTGACTAGCCTCTGACCAGAACATAACTTTCAGTAAACATGATTTTCTAAACGAAAATGAGTCTTGAACATGATGTAGACAACATATATGTAGATAAAGAAAACGCTTAGACATTTAATAAAATCCAGGAATCACAGAATATCATCTTAACATAATGATCTACCAAACATGTGCCAAATATTTATTTTTAAGATATCTGGCACATAAAGAATAAATTAGAAGGGAAAAAAACTCACAGTACATTATCAAAACATACTAAAGCATGAATTTGTCTTGAACTTCAGAATCGAAAGAGAAAAGAAAGAAAGAAAAAATATCACTGACCTATTTTAGAGCAGCGAACTGGGGTCTTTGATCCACTATCGAACTTCGACCTCGACAAAGGAGAAAAAATAAGATTTTTAGAAAATATTCTTAAGCGGTGAAAAGCAAGCAAAGAGCAATGGGTTTGAGGGTTAGAGGTAGTGGCTGAAGCTTGGTTTTTGGGGGTAAAGGAGTGGCTCTGAGCATAAGGTTCCAGGAGGGGGCTGAAGCTTTAAAAATATTTATAGAAAAAAAAACGATTAGGGTTTTTAGGATTTGAAATTTGAAATCAAACATAAAGGGGAGTCACGGGTTTTGGTTGAAAGTTGAGCGCACTTTCAAATTTCAAATAGCCAAGGGGGCGTTTAAGAATTCTGAAAACTAGTCCTCCTTGTTCATAATAAAATCTGATTTCTCAAAAGTTGTTTGGCTTTTTACTTTGACCAAATCTCCTCAAGGACGGGCATATGAGAGATGGAGTATTTTTGGAGAGATTGAGTAGCAACAGGCTCTGTTAGGAGTACGTTTTGCATAAAAATGAGTAAACAATATTTGTCCATAGTTGAGGTTCCATGGAGTTTAGTCTAGAAGAGGAAAAGGGGGGAAGAAGACAACTGGAGGGTTAGAAAAATATCCAATATCGTTAGACACTAAGCGACATCGTTTTAGTAGGAGTTCTAGAGGGTTCTACTATTTTTGGCTAAAGTGGAGGATTTCGTTTGGGCCTGATTTGTTTGGCTGAGTCATGGGCTAGCTAATGGCTGAAACTTGGGCTTGAAATACTCATTAAATTTCCTTTCTTCCTAGTATTTCTTTGGGCTCCTAAATTTTATTTAATTAGCTCTTTTAAATGTATTACATAATAAATATCAAGTAAATAATAATATTAACAGTAATAATAAATAGTAGTAGCAATAGTAATAGTATAATGAAATTATAGTAGTAATAACGATAAGAATAGTAATCTTTATAATAATAGAAATAATTTTATGATAAAATAATAATAATAATTCTAATAAAAATATTGTTCGTAGCCATAGTAATAATATTAACACTTAAACTAATATCAAATTAATGCAAATACTAATAATAGTAGTTGTGACAAAATAAGGTATTTAAATTATTAATAACTTAAAACCTCAAGAAAATTAATTGAAAAAAGGAGGGACAAAATTGGATATCAACAGCTATCCCTCTTTGACCTGAGACGATGTAAGAGTTTTTGGGCAAAGAAATTTACATAGTAGCCAATTTTGTCCCGACCATTAAGGTAGAAATGGGACAAAAGGGATATATATATATATATATATATATATATATATATTT